>ARYC01019283.1:0-11951 GCA_000711775.1 Oxytricha trifallax | reverse complement strand
ATGGTTACTTAAGAAGCTGATGAAATGACAAAACTGGTGAATGTCATTAATACTCTAAAGGAGCTGCAATAAGAAGATCAAGACCCTCAATCTTGTGCAGGTAATATAATTTACTAATAGAATTTCTATAGACCATCATGTAAGCCAGCTTAAGGAAAGAATCATACTAAACGAAGCTAAACCCTACAATTATGATCCATATTTCATTATCGAAATCAGAGCATAAATCATCGATTTGATGTTGGTTTTAACATGAAGCACTGATCAAAGTGCCTTTTAGCATGGCATTCCAGATTTATTGCTCAATTATGGAAGAGAATTTACCCAGGCCTTTATCAAAACTTTAGATCACACACTGGTAAATGAGAATGCTCACTTTTATAACTGGATCACTACAAGGTAAGCCCAATGAACTTTTGATTTGTTGTACATATAGAAATTAGGAGGTGTTCGATGAATGGCATCAATACTCTCTGGAGTATCTCAACCTCTAACTTCCTCAAGACTTAAGATTGCTCATTTAAATGACAAGTCAAGAATCCACTATTCACAAGACCAACGTTTCTCAACTCCAGCCTGCTCGCGTAACCTAGTTGGTTCGCTATGTTGATAACATACAGCAAGAGATTATTAAAAATGTCGTCTTACCTTTAGAAAAACCAGTGCAAAGAACAAAGGAGGAGTAAAAAGAATTTCATATCAGCCCAATGCTTTAAAAACTGAAAAACTTATTCCCTCAATTCTTTAACATTGCTTCAACCAGACAATCAAATCTCAAGTAAGGATAGTGTGTTGTTAATTATTAATAGTGTTCTATCAAAAATCAGAGAATCAGAACAGCAATTTACAGTTCTTGGCAAACGAGGGGTGAATTAAATCCATGGCCTGATTCAACAGAATAGATATTAATCTTCTGGCATTGGTGTTCACAACTAGTACAATCAATCACAGAATGACTAGTTCTCAAACTAGTGCAACTATTCTCAGCAGAATCAATACAGTCAGAACTATGCAAATGATTTAAGTCAACATAGTGACTCAAGCCTGGTTTCTAATTACAATGTTCCATGCTAATAGAGCCCTATATCTTTTAACAGCTACCCTGCAAACCTAATGAACCAGAACCAATACCAAATTTATCAACAGTAATAAATCCAAAATATCTTATCCAATACTACTGACACTGCTACAAAAAGGTTAAGGCTCAACTCATACAGCCCAAATTAGCTCTTAACAAACTATGGGTTTTGGACCAACAAATAACATACCAGCTCAAAATAATGCAAGTGGTTCCAAAGCTAAGAAGAAAGTTAGCAGACCTAGATAAAGAAGTAAAGCTTAGAAAGCAAATGATAAGAAAAATCTCAAAGTTATTGCACCCAAATTTGGAGTTGACATTGAAGAAGAAGTGGATAGTCATACTGATCCAACTTACGTGCCATAACAAACAAAGAAAGTTAAGAAAGGCAATAATCTTACTTAAAGTCTCACATATCAAAAGCAGCTACTGATTAGAACATGCCTTTGGAAGAATAAATCCTTAGTGGAACTGATTCTGATAATGAGTCTCGTAAAAAAGCTGAAAATGTCAATGCTAATTCAGATTAGTCACAGAGGGTTGCTAATTAGACATAACCCACCTCGATCCAAACTCCCAGCATGATTAGGGATTGCATTAAATAAATCCATAAAGTGCCTGATCAAATTCAAAAGCCTTTTGATGACATTTTAATCGAAAAGGGACTCAGCCAAAACGATAGGTACAGTCAAAATAGTTAGAAAGTGCTTCAACAAGCTCAATCCAGGCAGTTGAATCCTGGTTTCTAGAATCAAAGTGGGAATATCTTCAATTACTTCAGTCCCTAGAAGAGTGATTAAGTGTCTTCAACTGCTGCTTAAACCCCAATCAAGATGCAATTCTTAAATAATCAGCACTTTGGTATCATCGGAGATTAGAGATAAGGCCTAATTGGCATGAACTCGAACTCATATATAGCAGTCCAGTTGCAAATCTACCCCTATCTGGTTAAGTCTACTATAATAACTCCCTACAGCAAACTTAACCTTTCTCATAATATCCAAGCCCTGCAATTAATCCCATAAATCCACTTATGCTTCTTTCTGCCTCGATGCAGCAACTCTAAAATTTGTAATTGACTTAAAATTCTATCATAGGAAGTGGAAACAACCCCTTTATCAATAGTATGAATAACAATTCATAAGTTCCTGATAATAAGTCCAGAAAAACTAGAACCCTATAGATGTAAGAAAAGACCCTATAGGTGGTAGAGAAGAAAGGAATCGAAAGGAAACAAAAACAAAAAGGTTCACAAAAGAACTAAAAAACAGAAGAAGAAAGCTGTTCCAAAGGCAAATGTTAAGAAGAGACAGTTTCCTGCTTTCAGTGAATTGGTCTAGCAAACATTAATTTAAAACCCCGTTAATCAGAATTCCTCCTCAAAAGTAAATTCTTAAGACGATTTATTGATGCGCGTGGAAGAGCCTGATCAAAACGTGTATTTGACCCAACAATAGCAAAATTCACTTTCAAATCCCCAGTCTTGCTCTAAGAACTTGAGCGCTAACCAAATTCAACAGGATTCCCAAGTGCAAGTTGATGGCAACAAATGGAATGAAGGATTACAACAGTCATAGTATGAGCTTTCGTTCTAAAGACACCCTGGCTGTTAGGATGACTAAGTTTAGTTCAATGAGTACAACCTGCAGAATTAACAACATGCCAACTCCTCTTTAAGAATAATTTGAGGAGATTCAATAAGATGGACTTAATGAGTAAGATGTTGATGATGATGATTATGAAAAGGGTATGATAGCATTGGGTAGCCACTCTCCTTCTTCTCAGGAAGAGAAACAGCATGAGGAGGAGCAGAAGTAGTAAGAGTAACTGCAAAAGCAGAACCAAGATCAACTACAAGAACATGAGAAAAATTAAGAACTAAATCTGGAAGAGACACAATCAGAACAAGAAATCGATTAAGATCATCCATCACAACAGCTCTAGATTCAGAAGAAGCTCTAAGAGCAGAAGCAAGAGTAGATCGAAGAGCAGAAGCAAGAGCAACCACAAGAGCAGCAAAAGCAGCAAGAGTAGCAGCAAGAACAGCAGCAAGAGCAGCAGCAAGTGTAGCAGCAAGAGTAGCAGTAAGTGCAGCAGCAAGAGCAACAAAGAAATCAACCAGGACCAAACAACAGCAACATGGACCAGGGTGTAGGATTGCCTCAAGACTAGGACAATCAGGCTTTGCCAGGAAATTCATCAGACATCGTCAAGAAAGATGGAGACAAGGATGGTCTAGATGATGTTGGTCTCCAGTAGTGAAGTTCGTTGCTGCTCTTTCATTTATAATATTTTTCAAGTATATTTCCCATAAACTTAAGTGTTTACTGTTTGACAAGTTATTCTATTTTTTCAATAAGAAAATTACCTTTGCTTTAATTCTTACTATTATTATTAATATATGCAATGCTCAATTTATAATAAGTGTTGAGCTTTTCTTAAGTCGAATAATTTAAATTAATTATAATAATTGTATTTATCTGGCCTTTTTAATGCTGCACTCATTCATAACAGACTAAACAGGATAGAATCTGACTGGCACTCAAGTCCTTCAAATCATGGATGAATCGCTGGAGTAGTACAGAATCGTGTTCGGCATCCAACTTGCCTTTCACACCATCAGAACAATTCAGGTTGAGGGCCTGTACAAGGGAGACAACTAAGAACTTATCCGATTTGTGATAGAAATCATGAATTTTAGGTATAGGCCTGCTTAAGCTTAAGAGCTTGGTTGATCAAACTCAGCGGATGTTCACAACTACGAGTAGTATGGTTTGATCTTCAAGTATTAACGAAGCGTAGCCTTATCAGTAAAATATATAGTCTTTAATACCTAAACAAGTTCTTTATATTTATTATTAAGTAATAATCATATAATTCTATAATAAAACTTAAGAATGAAGTCAAGCAAGCTTACGAAGCAGCACTGCTTCACCTTCAAGCACTCTGCTCATGCACCTGGTGGATACATCGTGGAGAATTACAAGGTGAGCAACTCATCAAAGTTAACCCATTCCTCAAGTATAGGTGATCGATGAACGCTTCAAGCGAACTTTTAAGTTTCAGGTGGATCCTCAAAGTGGATTTTCAAACGTTGTACTTCTGGAGGTTGCGCAGAGTGAACCAATTGTGGTGGTAACCTATAAGTGGTGTGGCTATCATAACGTATGGATATACCCATTCAAGAAGGAGGATCCACACATGCACTAACAGTATATTAATCTTGATCCTGACGATCCTTCAGACGGTTGGTTCTTCAGCTTTGATAACGACAGTCTTATACAAGTAGAGTAAGCAATACTATTATGCTATTCAAACTATCGCTTACGCGCAATTTATAGCTAAATCAAGGGAGAATACAGAAAGACTGTGAATAAGTATGATGAAGAAATGAGGAAGCAGTTAACATCGCATGAATTGCCAGAACCCTAAGATTTTGTTGGAGCAGTCAGTTTTATAGTTTGATAGATATTTAGAGTAATTATAAGAGTGGTTTAAAATCAGCATTTTCTGATTCATAATACCATCTATAATCCTAACCTTTATTAAGTAGCCTAATAATTAATAATACTCATTCCTTAAATGTCAATTTAATGCAAACTTAATTAAAGCTAATTAAGCTTTAATACAACTGAATAGATAATTACACTATAAAGTGATTAATAATAGCTTATACCAGTTAGTGATATAATAATTAAAAAAACTACTAAATTGCGGAAACCTCTCTAATTTAAATAATGCCAAATAGCTTTTAAGTTAAATATAAACTCCTACACTAAATGCGAGAAGCTGTGCTTATCAAAATTATCATTATCAAAAACTTGATTATTATTACAAACTAAATCAATTTTATTGGATAAAAAGAGAAAAATCAAAACAATACAGGAACAAAGACCTACACCCTAAGTGCCCTAAAACCTAAAAATCAACCTAATTTTTTTAAACCAGAATCCAATTTACGAGATATCAGAATCGTTAATTATTCTAGGAGCTCCTCTCTGATTTTAAATAAATTTGGTACCTATATAAAAGATTAAAGGAGATTAATTAAAATAAGATTAAATTATAAAATACTTACAAAGCTACTAAATTCTCTTGAGACTCCTCCTGATTCACATTGTCACTTGAATTCCTATAAAAAGATTTAAGAAAGAATGGTGGTTTTGATGATTGTTTTCTCCTCAGTAGTCCTCGGTACTCAATGTCTAAATGTATAACGAATTACATCATTTATAGATTGAGGAGGACTACCGCCTCCAATGGTGTCTCAATACCCCCACCAAGGGAAGGATCAGCGGCTTGATTCTAGGATTCCAATATTCTCTTGAATCGCTGCCTAGTTATCTGTTGATTTAAGACTATGTCTATTTAATCAACCGGAGAAAGCAATCATAAATTTAATTATAAACTGCCTCGCTTAAGTAGGGTTTGCCACTAATTTGAATATTCGGTTCTAACTTTAGGGAAGTTTTGATAATTAAAAAAGTTTAATGATTGAGCTAGATTTACATTTAGTAAATTTAAAATTCTCAAAAATACAGCAATCTTTCAATTAGTGTTAGGTCAACTCCTGTTGTTATTATACCATAATGCTTTAAAAGCTTTAAATGCTTAAAGGCTAGTTTTATTTTGATTTTTATCAAATTATCAAAATCTAAAATTTTGGGCAATTCCTCTAAATTATTTTTGTTTTAGTAATCTTATAAATCGTTGAATAGTGGATCGATCAACTAAAAACTGTGGGTTTGACTTTATCTCTATAAGTTAATAGAGGAGATTAGTTTGTTTTACTTTGTAGTATAGTCGATTGAGTAGACCTCTCATGTTTCTCATAATAGAAAAGCTAAAAGTCAAACACTCTTAGCCAAAGAAATTTTCAAAAAACTCCTTTAAAAACACTTTTACTCTGTAATGGAGGGTATCCAACCATAGGCTGCGGCTGGACCCTAATGCTCCCGAGTAGAAGGAGCATGTTAAAATGATGGGGAGTATAAAATATAGGGAGGAGTCTAAAGTTAGGGCAGCAGAAAGTCAGGAGGCAAAAGTTTAATTTTCGGGCCAATTTGCGAAATTTTTAATGTGATAATGAATTATGAAATTCGCTGGCTTAAATAGGGCATTTTTGGAACTATACAACCTGGAGTCATACAGCCGGAGCCATGCAACCTGGATCCATACAACTTTAGGTTGATTCTTGCCTAGTAGTTTGAATAAGCAGCTTTAGTACTTCTAATTGAACCCTATACATACTTAGCGATTTTTTTATACACTGGTACATGAATTTTGGAGATATCTTCAGGATATCTTCCTGGAACCATACAACCTGAGGGGTGGAACCATACAACCTTGAGGTATCTTCAGGATATCTTCATCTGGGACCATACAACCTTAGAGTGGAGTCATACAACTTAGCATCTTAAATTCATCTTTATCCCCCACAATCGAGCTCTTATACTTAAATTCGTTGTTACTATGCTATATTACATGATTTGTGGTGGTATGGAGGTATAGGGATGAGAGGGGTATCAAAATAAAATTTTGATTTCAGAGTGATTTTTCTATTCATAACCATAGTATCACTAAGAATTTAGGCCTATTCTCAAACTTAAGATCAACACACTTGACTTACCCAACTCTTGCCTAACCATGCCAAAATCATCCAAATCATCATTAAACATCTCAGAGGCATCGAAAACATCATTAGAGTTGAAGTCAGAGGCCTTAGGCAAAAATCGATGTTTGAAGTTAGAGATTCAAACTGGTTGTTTGAAAGCTGTTATAAACAACTAGAAATACTAAGAATTTTTGAAGTTTGGTCTCTTATATTATAACCCATAGACACTAGATCAGCTTGTATTTGCATTTATATAAGCATCACTGTTGTATTATATCATATCAATGTAATAAGGCTCGCCAATCATAAAGTAAGCAGAGCTATTAGCAATATTCTCGAAAATTTTCATAAGCCTTGAAATTTGAGATATCTTCAGGATATCTTCCTGGAACCATACAACCTAAGGGTGGAGCCATACAACCTTAAAACCCAAAATTTGATAAAACCATATAATAATGCAAATTCATGTCTGGTATAAGTATATATGAATATTGCAATCGATTGCTGCATTATCTAGTCTAGAATGAAGATATTATTATAGAGTATAATGCAATAAATTAGGTTGTGAAAGTATTAGGGAAGGGATTATTAATAGTTTGCGAATTAGTCATTGACAGTTATTTAAGAACTCGATTTCATCCTTAAGGTGCATGGTATGTCGTGGATAGTCATCTTCAATCTTCTTAGAGACAGCATTAAATGATACTATACCATCAAGGATAGTGTTGGAAACTTTGACACCATTGTAATAGATCTAGTAGTTAGCGTGATCTGTTTGACCATCAATATGATCTTCGATATCTTTACAGTAGTTATCGGCAGGTTGAACCATTTCAGCAGATGTTTATAAGTTCACATCAATAGTAATTGGTGTAATTGTAGCTGTTTTGTCTGGCTTATATACAGGTGTATTCTTAGCAACTGGAAGCTTGAGCACAGTGACTGCTCCGTCAGCATGGCCATCATTGGGAGTACAACTGAATGTATATTTTTTAGCATCATCGTTTGTTACAGATTTTGCAGTTTTTGTTTAAAAGCTCTCCATTGTCCCTGTTGTTTGCTAAGTAATTTTCACTTAACTTTAAGTGTTATCGTCCAAGGCGCAAGTAATTGTTATTTTATCTGATAGATTATTGTCTGCATCTGTCCACCATGATGACTTGATATCGATAAAATCGTTCTTTTAGTTTTAGTTAGCTTCCCATGATGTGGAGAAGAATAAGGGATTAAGATGATTTGATAACTGGCACACGTTTCAAATTGTTGACGTTGAGCTTGATTGTATAGGTATTGGATTTAGTTAATAATATGTTATGTGAAAGCTCAATGTAGATGGTAAGTTGGTTGGAGGGCATTCAACAACATTAAAGTTGAATCTTGAATGATAGGTAGAGCAAGTATCATCAGTGATCTCTAGATTAGTGCATGAATTGATAGGCAGCGATAGTAAGCAAGACAAACTCCTCAGATATGTGAACTACTCTTCGTCACCTCCATTTAAACTGATATCTGTTAATTTTTTATATATAATATACTAATTAATCTCAAAGTGTGATTTATATGATTTCGATTAATTTTAAAATAATAACTTAACAGGCAGAGGTTTATAATGGTAGAATAATCTAAAAATTAACACTTTTGGCATCGATAAGCATGCCTCCCTATAATTGGATGTATAATCTGAGAATCCTTATGATTATGCTGAGTTTCGTTATAAAAATGATTTTCAACTAATTTTGATGGATGAATATGATTCTACTATATGTTTTTGTTGAAAGCAAGAACCAACATACAGTGTTGGATCTTCCGCAGGCTGCATTCAATAAAAACATATAGTAGAATCATATTCATCCATCAAAATTAGTTGAAAATCATTTTTATAACGAAACTCAGCATAATCATAAGGATTCTCAGATTATACATCCAATTATAGGGAGGCATGCTTATCGATGCCAAAAGTGTTAATTTTTAGATTATTCTACCATTATAAACCTCTGCCTGTTAAGTTATTATTTTAAAATTAATCGAAATCATATAAATCACACTTTGAGATTAATTAGTATATTATATATAAAAAATTAACAGATATCAGTTTAAATGGCGGTGACGAAGAGTAGTTCACATATCTGAGGAGTTTGTCTTGCTTACTATCGCTGCCTATCAATTCATGCACTAATCTGAGATCACTGATGATACTTGCTCTACCTATCATTCAAGATTCAACTTTAATGTTGTTGAATGCCCTCCAACCAACTTACCATCTACATTGAGCTTTCACATAACATGTTATTAACTAAATCCAATACCTATACAATCAAGCTCAACGTCAACAATTTGAAACGTGTGCCAGTTATCAAATCATCTTAATCCCTTATTCTTCTCCACATCATGGGAAGCTAACTAAAACTAAAAGAACGATTTTATCGATATCAAGTCATCATGTGTGGACAGATGCAGACAATAATCTATCAGATAAAATAACAATTCCTTGCGCCTTGGACGATAACACTTAAAGTTAAGTGAAAATTACTTAGCAAACAACAGGGACAATGGAGAGCTTTTAAACAAAAACTGCAAAATCTGTAACAAACGATGATGCTAAAGAATATACATTCAGTTGTACTCCCAATGATGGCCATGCTGACGGAGCAGTCACGTGCTCAAGCTTTTAGTTGCTAAGAATACACCTGTATATAAGCCAGACAAAACAGCTACAATTGCACCAATTGCTATTGATGTGAACTTATAAACATCTGCTGAAATGGTTCAACCTGCCGATAACTACTGTAAAGATATCGAAGATCATATTGATGGTCAAACAGATCACGCTAACTACTAGATCTATTACAATGGTGTCAAAGTTTTCAACACTATCCTTGATGGTATAGTATCATTTAATGCTGTCTCTAAGAAGATTGAAGATGACTATCCACGACATACCATGCACCTTAAGGATGAATCGAGTTCTTAAATAACTGTCAGTGACTAATTCGCAAACTATTAATAATCCCTTCCCTAATACTTTCACAACCTAATTTATTGCATTATACTCTATAATAATATCTTCATTCTGGACTAGATAATGCAGCAATCGATTGCAATATTCATATATACTTATACCAGACATGAATTTGCATTATTATGTGGTTTTATCAAATTTTGGGTTTTAAGGTTGTATGGCTCCACCCTTAGGTTGTATGGTTCCAGGAAGATATCCTGAAGATATCTCAAATTTCAAGGCTTATGAAAATTTTCGAGAATATTTCTAATAGCTCTGCTTACTTTATGATTGGCGAGTCTTATTACATTGATATGATATAATACAACAGTGATGCTTATATATATGCAAATACAAGCTGATCTGGTGTCTATGGGTTATAATATAAGAGACCAAACTTCAAAAATTCTTAGTATTTCTAGTTGTTTATAACAGCTTTCAAAGCACCAGTTTGAATCTCTAACTTCAAACATCGATTTTTGCCTAAGGGCTCTGACTTCAACTCTAATGATGTTTTCGATGCCTCTGAGATGCTTAATGATGATTTGGACGGTTTTGGCATGGTTAGGCAAGAGTTGGGTAAGTCAAGTGTGTTGATCTTAAGTTTGAGAATAGGCCTAAATTCTTAGTGATACTATGGTTATGAATAGAAAAATCACTCTGAAATCAAAATTTTATTTTGATACCCCTCTCATCCCTATACCTCCATACCACCACAAATCATGTAATATAGCATAGTAACAGCGAATTTAAGTATTAGAGCTCGATTGTGGGGGATAAAGATGAATTTAAGATGCTAAGTTGTATGACTCCACTCTAAGGTTGTATGGTCCCAGATGAAGATATCCTGAAGATACCTCAGGTTGTATGGTTCCACCCCTCAGGTTGTATGGTTCCAGGAAGATATCCTGAAGATATCTCCAAAATTCATGTACCAGTGTATACAAAATTCGCTAAGTATGTATAGGGTTCAATTAGAAGTACTAAAGCTGCTTATTCAAACTACTATGTAAGAATCACCTAAAGTTGTATGGATCCAGGTTGCATGGCTCCGGCTGTATGACTCCAGGTTGTATGGTTCCAAAAATGCCCTATTTAAGCCAGTGAATTTCATAATTCATTATCACATTAAAAATTTCGCAAATTGGCCCGAAAATTAAACTTTTGCCTCCTGATTTTCTGCTGCCCTAACTTTAGACTCCTCCCTATATTTTATACTCCCCATCATTTTAACATGCTCCTTCTACTCGGGAGCATTAGGGTCCAGCCGCAGCCTATGGTTGGATACCCTCCATTACAGAGTAAAAGTGTTTTTAAAGGAGTTTTTTGAAAATTTCTTTGGCTAAGAGTGTTTGACTTTTAGCTTTTCTATTATGAGAAACATGAGAGGTCTACTCAATCGACTATACTACAAAGTAAAACAAACTAATCTCCTCTATTAACTTATAGAGATAAAGTCAAACCCACAGTTTTTAGTTGATCGATCCACTATTCAACGATTTATAAGATTACTAAAACAAAAATAATTTAGAGGAATTGCCCAAAATTTTAGATTTTGATAATTTGATAAAAATCAAAATAAAACTAGCCTTTAAGCATTTAAAGCTTTTAAAGCATTATGGTATAATAACAACAGGAGTTGACCTAACACTAATTGAAAGATTGCTGTATTTTTGAGAATTTTAAATTTACTAAATGTAAATCTAGCTCAATCATTAAACTTTTTTAATTATCAAAACTTCCCTAAAGTTAGAACCGAATATTCAAATTAGTGGCAAACCCTACTTAAGCGAGGCAGTTTATAATTAAATTTATGAAATGTTCTCCAGTTGATTAAATAGACATAGTCTTAAATCAACAGATCACTAGGCTGCGATTCAAGAGGATATTGGAATCTTAGAATTCAAAGCCGCGATCCTTCCCTTGGTGGGGGTATTAAGACACCATTGGAGGCGGTAGTCCTCCTCAATCTATAAATGATGTAATTCGTTATACATTTAGACATTGAGTACCGAGGACTACTGAGGAGAAAACAATCATCAAAACCACCATTCTTTCTTAAATCTTTTTATAGGAATTCAAGTGACAATGTGAATCAGGAGGAGTCTCAAGAGAATTTAGTAGCTTTGTAAGTATTTTATAATTTAATCTTATTTTAATTAATCTCCTTTAATCTTTTATATAGGTACCAAATTTATTTAAAATCAGAGAGGAGCTCCTAGAATAATTAACGATTCTGATATCTCGTAAATTGGATTCTG
>ARYC01019282.1:0-37361 GCA_000711775.1 Oxytricha trifallax | reverse complement strand
GCAAACTATTAATAATCCCTTCCCTAATACATTCACAACCTAATCTCTTGCACTATACTCTTTAATATAATTCACTCTTCTATTCTACTTTGCGATTGCACTCTCCTCGATGACTAAATAATGCGGCAATCGATTGCAATATTCATATGTACTTATATCAGGCATAAATTTTGCATTATTATGAGATTTTATCAAATTTTGGGTTTCAAGGTTGTATGGTTCCACCCTCAGGTTGTATGGTTCCAGGAAGATATCCTGAAGATATCTCAAATTTCAAGGCTTATGAAAATTTTCGAGAATATTTCTAATAGCTCTGCTTACTTTATGATTGGCGAGTCTTATTACATTGATATGATATAATACAACAGTGATGCTTATATATATGCAAATACAAGCTATCTGGTGTCTATGGGTTATAATATAAGAGACCAAACTTCAAAAATTCTTAGTATTTCTAGTTGTTTATAACAGCTTTCAAAGCACCAGTTTGAATCTCTAACTTCAAACATCGATTTTTGCCTAAGGGCTCTGACTTCAACTCTAATGATGTTTTCGATGCCTCTGGATGTTTAATGATGATTTGGATGATTTTGGCATGGTTAGGCAAGAGTTGGGTAAGTCAAGTGTGTTGCTCTTAAGTTTGAGAATAGGCCTAAATTCTTAGTGATGCTATGGTTATGAATTGAAAAATCACTCTGAAATCAAAATTTTATTTTGATACCCCTCTCATCCCTATGCCTCCATACCACTACAAATCATGTAATATAGCATAGTAACAGCGAATTTAAGTATTAGAGCTCGATTGTGGGTGATAAAGATGAATATAAGATGCTAAGTTGTATGACTCCACTCTAAGGTTGTATGGTTCCAGATGAAGATATCCTGAAGATACCTCAAGGTTGTATGGTTCCACCCCTCAGGTTGTACGGTTCCAGGAAGATATCCTGAAGATATCTCAAAAATTCATGTACCAGTGTATAAAAATTCGATAAGTATGTATAGGGTTCAATTAGAAGTACTAAAGCTGCTTATTCAAACTACTATGCAAGAATCAACCTAAAGTTGTATGGATCCAGGTTGCATGGCTCCGGCTGTATGACTCCAGGTTGTATGGTTCCAAAAATGCCCTATATAAGCCAGCGAATTTCATAATTCATTATCACATTAAAAATTTCGCAAATTGGCCCCAAAATTAAACTTTTGCCTCCTGATTTTCTGCTGCCCTAACTTTAGACTCCTCCCTATATTTTATACTCCCCATCATTTTAACATGCTCCTTCTACTCGGGAGCATTAGGGTCCAGCCGCAGCCTATGGTTGGATACCCTCCATTACAGAGTAAAAGTGTTTTTAAAGGAGTTTTTTGAAAATTTCTTTGGCTAAGAGTGTTTGACTTTTAGCTTTTCTATTATGAGAAACATGAGAGGTCTACTCAATCGACTATACTACAAAGTAAAACAAACTAATCTCCTCTATTAACTTATAGAGATAAAGTCAAACCCACAGTTTTTAGTTGATCGATCCACTATTCAACGATTTATAAGATTATTAAAACAAAAATAATTTAGAGGAATTGCCCAAAATTTTAGATTTTAATAATTTGATAAAAATCAAAATAAAACTAGCCTTTAAGCATTTAAAGCTTTTAAAGCATTATGGTGTAATAACAACAGGAGTTGACCTAACACTAATTGAGAGATTGCTGCATTATTGAGAATTTTAAATTTACTAAATGTAAATCGAGCTCAATCATTAAACTTTTTTAATTATCAAAAACTTCCCTAAAGTTAGAACCGAATATTTAAATGAGTAGAAACCCTACTTAAGCGAGGCAGTTTATAATTAAATTTATGATTGCTTTCTCCGGTTGATTAAATAGACATAGTCTTAAATCAACAGATAACTAGGCAGCGATTCAAGAGAATATTGGAATCCTAGAATCAAGCCGCTGATCCTTCCCTTGGTGGGGGTATTGAGACACCATTGGAGGCGGTAGTCCTCCTCAATCTATAAATGATGTAATTCGTTATACATTTAGACATTGAGTACCGAGGACTACTGAGGAGAAAACAATCATCAAAACCACCATTCTTTCTTAAATCTTTTTATAGGAATTCAAGTGACAATGTGAATCAGGAGGAGTCTCAAGAGAATTTAGTAGCTTTGTAAGTATTTTATAATTTAATCTTATTTTAATTAATCTCCTTTAATCTTTTATATAGGTACCAAATTTATTTAAAATCAGAGAGGAGCTCCTAGAATAATTAACGATTCTGATATCTCGTAAATTGGATTCTGGTTTAAAAAAATTAGGTTGATTTTTAGGTTTTAGGGCACTTAGGGTGTAGGTCTTTGTTCCTGTATTGTTTTGATTTTTCTCTTTTTATCCAATAAAATTGATTTAGTTTGTAATAATAATCAAGTTTTTGATAATGATAATTTTGATAAGCACAGCTTCTCGCATTTAGTGTAGGAGTTTATATTTAACTTAAAAGCTATTTGGCATTATTTAAATTAGAGAGGTTTCCGCAATTTAGTAGTTTTTTTAATTATTATATCACTAACTGGTATAAGCTATTATTAATCACTTTATAGTGTAATTATCTATTCAGTTGTATTAAAGCTTAATTAGCTTTAATTAAGTTTGCATTAAATTGACATTTAAGGAATGAGTATTATTAATTATTAGGCTACTTAATAAAGGTTAGGATTATAGATGGTATTATGAATCAGAAAATGCTGATTTTAAACCACTCTTATAATTACTCTAAATATCTATCAAACTATAAAACTGACTGCTCCAACAAAATCTTAGGGTTCTGGCAATTCATGCGATGTTAACTGCTTCCTCATTCTTCATCATTACTTATTCACAGTCTTTCTGTATTCTCCCTTGATTTAGCTATAAATTGCGCGTAAGCGATAGTTTGAATAGCATAATAGTATTGCTTACTCTACTTGTATAAGACTGTCGTTATCAAAGCTGAAGAACCAACCGTCTGAAGGATCGTCAGGATCAAGATTAATATACTGTTAGTGCATGTGTGGATCCTCCTTCTTGAATGGGTATATCCATACGTTATGATAGCCACACCACTTATAGGTTACCACCACAATTGGTTCACTCGGAGCAACCTCCAGAAATACAACGTTTGAAAATCCACTTTGAGGATCCACCTGGAACTTGAAAGTTCGCTTGAAGCGTTCATCGATCACCTATACTTGAGGAATAAGTTAACTTTGATGAGTTGCTCACCTTGTAAATCTCGACGATGTATCCACCAGGTGCATGAGTAGAGTGCTTTGAAGGTGAAGCAGTGCTGCTTCGTAAGTTTGCTTGACTTCATTCTTAAGTTTTATTATAGAATTATATGATTATTACTTAATAATAAATCTAAAGAACTTGTTTAGGTATTAAAGACTATATATTTTACTGATAAGACTACGCTTCGTTAATACTTGAAGCTCAAACTATACTACTCTTAGTTGTGAACAGGCGCTGAGTTGATCAACCAAGCTCTTAAGCTTAAGCAGGCCTATACCTAAAGTTAATGACTTCTATCACAAATCGGATAAGTTTTTAGTTGTCTCCCTTGTACAGGCCCTCAATCTGAATTGTTCTGATGGTGTGAAAGACAAGTTGGATGCCGAACACGATTCTGTACTGCTCCAGCGATTCATCCACGATTTGAAGGACTAGAGTGCCAGTCAGATTCTACCCTGTTTAGTCTGTTATGAATGAGTGCTGCATTAAAAAGGCCAGATAAATACAATTATTATCATTAATTTAAATTATTCGACTTAAGAATAGCTCAATCACTTATTATAAATTGAGCATTGCATATATTAATAATAATAGTGTAAGAATTAAAGCAAATGTAATTTTCTTATTGAAAAAATAGAATAACTTGTCAAACAGTAAACACTTAAGTTTTTGGAAAATATACTTGAGAAATATTATAAATGAAAGAGCAGCAACGAACTTCACTACTGGAGACCAAAATCATCTAGACCATCCTTGTCTCCATCTTTCTTGACGATGTCTGAGGAATTTCCTGGCAAAGCCTGATTGTCCTAATCTTGAGGCAATCCTACACCCTGGTCTATGTTGCTGTTGTTTGGTCCTGGTTGATTTCTTTGTTGCTCTTGCTGCTGCACTTACTGTTACTCTTGCTGCTACACTTGCTGTTGCTCTTGCTGCTGTTCTTGCTGCTACTCTTGCTGCTTTTGCTGCTCTTGTGGTTGCTCTTGCTTCTGCTCTTCGATCTACTCTTGCTTCTGCTTTTAGAGCTTCTTCTGAATCTAGAGCTGTTGTGATGGATGATCTTAATCTATTTCTTGTTCTGATTGTGTTCTTCCAGATTTAGTTCTTAATTTTTCTCATGTTCTTGTAGTTGATCTTGGTTCTGCTTTTGCAGTTACTCTTACTACTTCTGCTCCTCCTCATGCTGTTTCTCTTCCTGAGAAGAAGGAGAGTGGCTACCCAATGCTATCATACCCTTTTCATAATCATCATCATCAACATCTTACTCATTAAGTCTATCTTATTGAATCTCCTCAAATTATTCTTAAGAGGAGTTGGCATGTTGTTAATTCTGCAGGTTGTACTCATTGAACTAAACTTAGTCATCTTAACAGCCAGGGTGTCTTTAGAACGAAAGCTCATACTATGACTGTTGTAATCCTTCATTCCTTTTGTTGCCATCAACTTGCACTTGGGAATCCTGTTGAAGTTGGTTAGCGCTCAAGTTCTTAGAGCAAGACTGGGGTTTTGAAAGTGAATTTTGGTATTGTTGGGTCAAATACACGTTTTGATCAGGCTCTTCCACGCGCGTCAATAAATCGTCTTAAGAATTTACTTTTGAGGAGGAATTCTGATTAACGGGGTTTTAAATTAATGTTTGCTAGACCAATTCACTGAAAGCAGGAAACTGTCTCTTCTTAACATTTGCCTTTGGAACCGCTTTCTTCTTCTGTTTTTTAGTTCTTTTGTGAACCTTTTTGTTTTTGTTTCCTTTCGATTCCTTTCTTCTCTACCACCTATAGGGTCTTTTCTTACATCTATAGGGTTCTAGTTTTTCTGGACTTATTATCAGGACTTATGAATTGTTATTCATACTATTGATAAAGGGGTTGTTTCCACTTCCTATGATAGAATTTTAAGTCAATTACAAATTTTAGAGTTGCTGCATCGAGGCAGAAAGAAGCGTAAGTGGATTTATGGGATTAATTGCAGGGCTTGGATATTATGAGAAAGGTTAAGTTTGCTGTAGGGAGTTATTATAGTAGACTTAACCAGATAGGGGTAGATTTGCAACTGGACTGCTCATATATGAGTTCGAGTTCATGCCAATTAGGCCTTATCTCTAATCTCCGATGATACCAAAGTGCTGATTGTTTAAGAATTGCATCTTGATTGGGGTTTAAGCAGCAGTTGAAGATACTTAATCACTCTTCTAGGGACTGAAGTAATTGAAGATATTCCCACTTTGATTCTAGAAACCAGGATTCAACTGCCTGGATTGAGCTTGTGGAAGCGCTTTCTAACTATTTTGACTGTACCTATCGTTTTGGCTGAGTCCCTTTTCGATTAAAATGTCATCAAAAGGCTTTTGAATTTGATCAGGCACTTTATGGATTTATTTAATGCAATCCCTAATCATGCTGGGAGTTTGGATCGAGGTGGGTTATGTCTAATTGGCAACACTCTGTGACTAATCTGAATAGCATTGGCATTTTCAGCTTGTTTACGAGACTCATTATCAGAATCAGTTCCACTCAGGATTTTTTCTTCCAAAGGCATGTTCTAATCAGTAGCTGCTTTTGATGTGAGACTTTAAGTAAGATTATTGCCTTTCTTAACTTTCTTTGTTTGTTATGGCACGTAAGTTGGATCAGTATGACTATCCACTTCTTCTTCAATGTCAACTCCAAATTTGGGTGCAATAACTTTGAGATTTTTCTTATCATTTGCTTTCTAAGCTTTACTTCTTTATCTAGGTCTGCTAACTTTCTTCTTAGCTTTGGAACCACTTGCATTATTTTGAGCTGGTATGTTATTTGTTGGTCCAAAACCCATAGTTTGTTAAGAGCTAATTTGGGCTGTATGAGTTGAGCCTTAACTTTTTGTAGCAGTGTCAGCAGTATTGGATAAGATATTTTGGATTTATTACTGTTGATAAATTTGGTATTGGTTCTGGTTCATTAGGTTTGCAGGGTAGCTGTTAAGAGATATAGGGCTCTATTAGCATGGAACATTGTAATTAGAAGCCAGGCTTGAGTCACGATGTTGACTTAAATCATTTGCATAGTTCTGACTGTATTGATTCTGCTGAGAATAGTTGCACTATTTTGAGAACTAGTCATTCTGTGATTGATTGTCTAGTTGTGAACACCAATGCCAGAAGATTAATATCTATTCTGTTGAATCAGGCCATGGATTTAATTCACCCCTCGTTTGCCAAGAACTGTAAATTGCTGTTCTGATTCTCTGATTTTTGATAGAACACTATTAATAATTAACAACACACTATCTTTACTTGAGATTTGATTGTCTGGTTGAAGGAATGTTAAAGAATTGAGGGAATAAGTTTTTCAGTTTTTAAAGCATTGGGCTGATATGAAATTCTTTTTACTCCTCCTTTGTTCTTTGCACTGGTTTTTCTAAAGGTAAGATGACATTTTTAATAATCTCTTGCTGTATGTCATCAACATAGCGAACCAACTAGGTTACGCGAGCAGGCGGGAGTTGAGAAACGTTGGTCTTGTGAATAGTGGATTCTTGACTTGTCATTTAAATGAGCAATCTTAAGTCTTGAGGATGTTAGAGGTTGAGATAGTCCAGAGAGTATTGATGCCATTCATCGAACACCTCCTAATTTCTATATGTACAACAAATCAAAAGTTCATTGGTCTTACCTTGTAGTGATCCAGTTATACAAGTGAGCATTCTCATTTACCAGTGTGTGATCTAAAGCTTTGATAAAGGCCTGGGTAAATTCTCTTCCATAATTGAGCAATAAATCTGGAATGCCATGCTAAAAGTTTGCACTTTGATCAGTGCTTCTTGTTAAAACCAACATCAAATCGATGATTTATGCTCTGATTTCGATGATTAAATATGGATCATAATTGTAGGGTTTAGCTTCGTTTAGTATGATTCTTTCCTTAAGCTGGTTTACATGATGGTCTATAGAAATTCTATTTGTGAATTATATTACCTGCACAAGATTGAGGGTCTTGATCTTCTTATTGCAGCCCCTTTAGAGTATTAATGACATTCACCAGTTTTGTCATTTCATCAGCTTCTTAAGTAACCATTCTGCATGCATCCGCATCCTCATCTTTGTAGTCAACGTCACTAGCATACTCGTATGTGAGAGCGCTAGACTAAATCATCAAATAATCGAGCTGCCGTTTTAGGTCGACTACAGCATAAAGCAATTCTTTGCCTGAATACCTATACATTATTAGATGAGTGAAAATCTTACCAGCTAAAGATCCTTTGGAAAAATTCTCGAGCTAGAATGTGGGTGTCTGTCTTAGCCCCCAAGAATGTAGTTACAGGAGTCAGGTCACGCTCACAGCCATATATTTTGATGGTTAACACAGTCTTGAGTCCTGAAAGAGCCCCATCGTCATTCATCAACTCCAAGATAAACTCATGATCACCTCCTCTTAGTCATTCTCATCCTTGATAATCACTGGAAATCTGGTTACTTTCTGTCTGCTTGACATGAGCAGCATTTGTCGATCTTTGTCAATTCTTAAACTGCAAAGTGACTTTATGGAATAGGGGAGTCTGCAAACATGTAGATCAGCTCAACTATCAAAGTTCCATGTCGGTCCTCAAAGAAAGGCTTGAATATTTTATTGTTGAGACTGATAAACCTGCAAATACTCTGCATCCTGTACAAGTCGTAATCAAATATATCTTTTTGGAATAGAAGAGCAACTTTGTAACTTCTAAATTTGCAATCAAATGCGCACCAATTTAAGACGGAAGTGAGTGGAAATCTCAGGGGATTTAGGAAGTAATCGTTCAAGAACTATTCAGGTTTCATCTCGGCAATCCGCAAACCATCATTGAGAATGCTAAAGTATTGGCGAACATAGGAGCATCGTTAAGTATAGCCAGTAACCCCATAACTTCAGTTAGGTAAAAGTAGCCATTTGGATCATCTCGAAGTGAGCTCTTGAAATGCAATTGGCGTTGAATACCATTCCTCTATTTCTATTCTAGAAGGCATTCATCTTGAAGCTATTTCTTTTGCATTAGGAGTAGTGAGGAGTATACATAAGGCGATAATCTGATTCTTCAAAGAAGGGAGAGCCTAAGAACTTGATCTGATAGGCACCTTAAAGCTGCTGAGTAATGTGATCGTAACAGTCAAGTAAGTAAGTTTTCATACTACCCAGCTAGTAGATTTAGGCTTCTCTGAAAGCTTTTGGCCTGGCCTTTACGTACTTGAAGCGTAAGAAGGGCTGATCCTGAGGATATTTCAATAAAGCAGTCGAAGTTATCATGTTTCCAGAGGTTTTCATTTGTTCAACTGTGCGTTTGTTCAAAAATTGGAAAGTCAAACGTTTTGGCTTTTCTTGAGTGAACGTTTTCTGGATTCTTCAAGCTACTAAACATCCTCAGTTCCAACGTCGATGGTTTGCTCTTTCTTCTCTGACTTGGATCTCTCTCTCTGGTTTACTTTTGATTGACGGATCTTTACCTGCTAGTCTTTGTATGCCTACACCTCAGACTAGAATAAAAGTAAATTTCTATTGAGCACAGTATCATCAAGTTTCACACTTTATTTAAACTTATTAATAAGTTTTTCAGTAGCCTCTTAATCAATTAGTGGGAAGTCTTTAAACTGCTATTCTAATCCTCATCCTGAGAAGTGAAGACTTTAAAGTAGTCGCCTTATTAACACGATTAGTTATAATTATTGAGAAATTAGTTAATAAACTAGATTACTAATTCTTTCGTTCATCGTAACTAGTTTTACTCTGAGTTTACAACAGAAGCTGGTTCTCATATTTTTACAGAAGTTACTTGGAAGTGTTGCTGATATCCTGTAGAGTTCTCAATTAATCTGGCAGAATACGGACATTGCTGTTTATCAAACTTGCTATAAAATCTTCATTTGTAGTAACCAGACGTTTAGATAGTTCAGTAGAGAATCTGGTTTCTTATAGAATTTATGAGTCTGTCATTTTTTTGAATGTAGCCAACAAGTCCTTTATTTCGAAAGATTCTGGGTTCGTACCATTGCCATTACTCATACATTGATTGTTGAGCCCAAGCATGTTCTAACTGTGCATCGAATTTTGCAAATTTTGAGCTTAAATGGATAAGTTGGTCTGAACCATAGGCTATTGAGCTTGAGGTTTTTAGCCTTTTTCAATCTGCCGTTTCACGATAAAGTAATTTTTAACGCGCTCTTCGTATTCATTCCTGCCTTCGAAATGAAATTATTGTACAAGTTCAAGCTCAGCCGGGGGGAAGTGCTAAGAGATATCCGCTGATGTAAGCAACATAAATTTGGAGGCTATACTATTGTTTTATAACGAAGTATCCACATCCACTTTAAAATAGGAAAAGTCCTTGTTGAAAGTCGACTAAACATTTTTCATCATAGCATGTGGTATAGCCCATGTTTTTCTGGATTTTGTTCATTCTCTGAACCATATCTACAAAGCTCTTAAATGAGTATCCCTATCAATTGTCAATTTGTACTGATCTTAAACAGAATTTAGTGCTGCCAAATCTTTCAGACTTCCTTAGGTAGCATGTTTAGGTTATTGAACTATACAGTCATAAGCTCTCTTTACAATTTTGAAAGTCTATGTAAACTGATGCTGATCTTTACTAGTTAGCCTGTTTAGTTGAACCATAAGAATCATGCTCCAGTAGTCATCACAGAACAGAAGAAATGTTAACAATGTGCCCTCGAACATTATTTTGGATTAGGCTTTGCCTGCCTTCTGAATCTTGATTTGTGTATGATGGAGTATTTGGAATGCACTTCCTCCCTTTTAGAAAATCTCTTCATGTTGCTTTGGGTTGGTCAGATCAAAGTAGAATTTCATTGGTAAGGACACTCTATGAAAAGTGTTATCAATCGGCTCTCGATTGATGTCGTCCGACATTGGCTGCATTGGTAGAATTTTATAAATTAATTATAATTTAATCGTTGTTTTAACCGATAAGTTAATTAAACTATTATTATAAAACTGTAAATAATGAAAGCAACTCAAAGTAAAAAACTCTCATGCCAATACTCCGACAAGGGTTAATAATCTTAGTAAGAATAATCGCTCACCTCGATCGGTAGCGACGATCATCTCAGCCAGCACTCCTTTGAAAGCATTAAGTAGAGTTGAGTCAAGATTTAAGACAAGCAAATCGTAAAGTGGGGACCTGTAATTTTGGGTAAGAATTTCGTTCAAGTGGTTGCACCAGCTAAGTATTCGTATAATACGGGAACACTCCTCAATTCTGGTGAAGTTCCTCCTCAAGTGGATTCTTTATAAGGAGGGTTAATCATTAAGATGCCTTTGGATGGTATAGATTCTTACTTGTATGACGTGATTGATATCTAGAGTATGTATGGCGATGATTCATTGTGTCAATTTCTGGACAGTTCTTGAGTCAATTTCGCATTTCAAAGCAGGTTAGTCAAATTAATTAAGATTTAAGAATCATTCTAATATAATGCTAATTTAGAAACCCCAGTCGATTTAAGAAGGATAGCCAGTGCAGTTGATATAAACAGGTTTACTCTCTCTTTTACATAATAGAATGTAGCTAAACCATGGATTACCGAAGGATTGTAATCCATACCTAAAACCTTGAGATGCAAAGCTTGCCCATAAACGATTAGAGATAGTAAGAATGTATATGGAAGATTAGTTGAAGCCAAAGTAAATTTCGAAGAAGTTGCGAGTGACAGCAGAGTTTGTATCAAGAACTGTTGAGAAGTTTAAGCATGAGATGTAAAATAGCGTATTCCATCTTTAAGAACCAAAAAAACCTGGCATGAGGAGGGAGTGAGATAATGAGCAGCTGGTTGCTGCAGTTGGCGAGTGCATAGAAGAAATGGGGATTTACTAGTGTACTGGCAGAAATATTCATAATCGATTGTAAGAATTGAAGTTGAGCTCACCATTAAAGTATGCCTTCAAAGTACCATGCATTTCAACAATTCACAAGATTCTCAAGGAGTAGTTTCATCTGAAGTTTGGCAAGACAGAGGCAGCGAATGTCAAATATAGAGATCCTGCTTATAACTGTAACGCTTATGGGTGAGTCGCCTGCTATCATAGTTTCTAAGAGAGGATGCAGTAATTATATCAGTGGATGAAAGCAACTTCAGGTCTGACTACTTACCCCTTAAGCAGTGGGCCCTCAATTAGAAGAGTATTCTGGGTAAGAGGAAGAATAAAGTTAACAAATCGATTGCAGTCAAGAAGTATAGTAGAATCATCGCAGGCGATAAGGAGTTGCAGTATGGAGGGATGCTGCTTGGAAAGCAGTCGAATTGTGAATATTCTTAGAAATCATCTTATTCATTGGATGCAGTTTCATCTATAAGATCAAACGATTTACCTGCTTAAAATGTTTTTAAAGGTATCAATCTGTAAGCTAATGCAAAGGATTCGTAATCATCCAAACTTCATTCAATAATGTAGAGTAAAGCTAAGCCAATTTCAAAACCCCATTCTAGTACCAGTACTTTAAATAAGTTGGCTAAACAATCGATTTTGAAGAAATCCTAGAAATCATCAAGCAGCTCTATAGTAAGTTATTCCTTAATAATTTTGATTTACTATTTTACAGAAGGCAGGCATTTTACAAACTCCACCTCGCTAGAATTTGAAAGCAAAGTAGTAACTAAAGTCCGATCTATCCCCTATACTTGAAGTTGAAGACACTCCCTAAAACCAATCGAGTACTTTGAAGAAATTCAGGAATTTGAAGTTGCAGAGCACTGCGAAGAAAGTCACTTCAGATGATGAGCAGATCAAACGAATTCATTCAGGGCTCACGCCATTGATTGACAAGGTGTCAAAATTAAAACTGTAATCAACTATAAAGAAATCAAGCAGTTCGCTATTGAGTTAGAGATAGAGAGAAGTTGTTCAGCTCACTCCAAGAAAGCTGTCGCTATCAGTTTTGAGCAGCTCGAATATTGATGAGAGTAAGTATACAAAATAAAATTTGAAGGTTGATGGTTGTTGCATGATGATAGTATCTGATTCAATCATTCTGTTCTTGATAATTTCAAACTATCATACTCAGCTTAGTTTGAGCGATTACTTATCTTTGATAACTTCAAGAATGAGGGAGATGCAAGTTGAGATGTGAACTCTGGGAATTATACTATGATTAGAACTACCATGGTAGATGAAGATACCCTGAAGATATCTCTTGGATTGCATGGTTCCGCGCTGAGGTTGTATGGCTCCAGGTTGTATGGTTCCTGGTTGTATGGATCCGAGTTGTATAGATCCATGTTGTATGACTCCACCCTTAAGTTGTATGGCTCCACCCTTAAGTTGCATGGTTCCACCCTTGGGTTGTATGGTTCCAGTTCTCACAAATTCAACAAGTCTCATTTCAAACCACTAATCATGATGCAAACTTCCATCAAACTACTAAGATTATAATTCAACTACCGTCATAAAACCAATTTAACTTTACTAATAGATGACCCATCACAAAATCATAACCAATAAGAAGAATCCAAAGAATGTGATAAACCCTGTGCATAAATTCCAGATCAAAGTCAGATTAATCTCAATTATAAGCCAATCTCTCAGTATCGATAGGAAATGCTCTCCAATTTAGGCGATTATGGTTTGAGAGCAAGACAGTTGTCGATTGCAAAATAAACAGTGAAGAGATAACAGTACTCTATGGGTTTGATAGCAGCGATAGCAGTTGATAGAGTGATATCCACTCAAATAATTGAGGGAGCTTTTGATTCAGTGCTGTTTGAGAACTTTATATATCAGACGCTGAGAAGTATAAGAACTGACAAAGACTTGTGAAATAAGAAGGTGGTGCTCTTGATGGATAATGCTATAATTCATAAATATTCAGAGATGCTTGCGAATGCTCGTCGCTTCAAAGTCAATGTACTTTTCAACGCAGAATACTCGCCCTGGCTCAACCCAATCGAATAGTTGTTTGCATACATCAAGAAGAACCTCAAGCAGCAGAACATCAACAGCAAGTAAGCATACTCTCCTAACAAACTTATAGAGTGCAGCTGGTCAAGCGCATCCAAGAAATAATAAAAAACATGAGCGAGGATGATGTTCGAGGACTCTGGGCATTCAGTATCAAGAAATGGATACATACTCTGAGGTATGGCTTTGTATGAGATTCTACTCAAAAACAAGAATTGCATCATACATTGAAATTTCTATCAGCGCTTATAACTAATGCATTGTCATTTTTACTGCTTATACTATTACTGCTGCTATTACTGCTGTTATTAATACTGTACTTAAAATTAATACATAATTGCATGAGGATCCCTGAAAATCGCAGTTTGCATAAGTCTGCTCATACTATTATGAATTTTTGACGAGTGGCATCATATTCTGCTCTACTCCACTCTATATAGCAAATTTCTATGCACTTAAGGTATACACCAGAGGAGTTGAGCAACTTAAGCTAAAATTGGACAAAAGTTGGTTCAAAATCAGATATTTCAAGAATTGAATGGGTTGGTGAGAGAGGAGATGCTCTGAGCATCATGCTATCCAATTTGATAGGAATTCAGCAAAAAACTAGCAAATTCGCAACTTCCGCTCGATTTTTTTGACCAGCTGAGATTTGCAGGTGCTGCATCAGTATTGAGCATTATGAACACAGAAATTTACACAAATTTGACCAGCAACAACCATTTTCAAGATTTTTGACCACCCGACTCTAAATTTGGCTTGGTCACCGCATATTTTCGAAAAATGACTCATAATACCAAATTCAGACTAAAAACTGCGATTTTTTGAGATTTTGACCACTACTCTGGTCATTTTGGTTTAAACCATGCACTCTGGTCACTTTTTGAACAAATCTCAGCTTTGACCCCTCTTCTGGTCACTTGGGTAAAAATCATGCACTTTGGCCACTTTTTTGACCACTCTGCTCAAATAGGAGAGACAAAAATTCAAAAACAGAAATTTTGACCATGAATAGTAAAGTTGGCCATTTTGACTGAAAATACAGAATTTGGACACTTTATAAGAGTTCAATATGATGCATGTCGATTTTGACACAAAAACCTAATAAAATTTGCTAATTTAGTGAAAAATATAGCAAAGTTGCCACTTTTCGCATATAAGATAAAAAGCATAGTAAATTAGCAGTAATTATATATTTATTAAATTTTGAATTTTTATTTTTACATTTCCCCGATTCAATTGTATTTTATCAATATTATCAATTGTCATATAAACTATTTTTATGTAAAATTACAAAAAAGCGACAATTTTAAAATCAATTAAATGAATATAATTATATTTACACAATTACACAATGATTAGTTTATAATAAAAAATAGTAATTGATTTTAATAAATCATATCAAAATTATATATATTTGTTCTTATTTATAGTAATCAATTTTCTGTAGAAATTTACAATTCTCAATTATTTATTAAAGAAGAAATTTAATGCTTTCATTTAATATAAATTTAAAAACAATTAAAAAAAAGTATAACTTATTGCAATATAATGTTTTTACTACAATTTTAATTGCTAATTATTGTATATTTTTTTTTAATTAATTTTTCTTTTATCTTATATTCAGTGATATTAATAATTCTAAATATAGACTGATATTACAAATATAATCATCTCCTAGGTCCATTTGCTTACTTTTTATTGCCTAAACTCTTTTTATTATTTGCTTTCTACCTGAAATCATTAGTAGCCTGCATTTCATCATCATAAGTGTCATTATTCCCACCTTTATTAAGCTTGTTGCCACTACTTTTATAGGGTGTGTCTCTGTTCCACTCACTCTTTGCATATTACTAGTTCTTTTATTATTGAAGTGACTTCTGAAATTCAATGTCTTTTTATTTATATTCCTGCATCTTGCGAATGTGTTCATTGGGAGGAGAGACCCAATATTGAAACTTAGTACATACATAAGTGAATGCTACAGCAAATAAGAATATTCCTGCACCACCACAGCACACAGCTATTAGAAATGTGGTGCGTGGCACTTGATATTTCTCTGTTTCTGTATAGATAAAGCCAATCATTTTCTTGAGAGAAGTTTCTTGATCGTAATTAGGAGTGTAAAATCTATAAGAGAAACTAAACTGTGTGGGGTAGAGGCCAGAAGTATCAGGCTTAATACTAATCCATACTTGCTGTATCTTTCCACTAACTCTCGTTGAAAATTTATAAGTTGTATTGAAAGTAGGCGTAGTTTTATTGGTGGCAGTGTAGACATCAGTGCCAGTTACAATTGTCATTGTAGAACCCAAATAATAATTGACAAATAATTCTATGTATTCAAAGATAGCAGCAGATGTCAAGTCAACTTGTAATTAATAAAAGCAAACTTCATTGTTTATTTGCCAAATTTCATTTCCCTTTACAGTTTCAAACTTAATTGTTGGCGTAATGATTTAAAATAATAAGTATTTAAAGTATTTTCAATGAGTTACTCTTCACCACACTTGATATCGTTTCTATTAGGGCAAAGATGATATTTGAGTTCTGGAGTTGCATACAAATCAGAACATGTTGACGCTTAAGCAATATTATTGAAACAATTAGCATTGGAAATTGTAGTGCTACAACAGTATGGAACTCCAGCTTTATTGCAATATTTTGCTGATGAGGTTGAAAAGTAATCATAGCATTCCGTTAAGCAACTTGAAGTCTATATGAAACCCTTAGCAGCATTAGTCAAGTCAGCAGGAACAAAAGCAGCATAAGCATTTTAACTTAAGATCACAAAGATTAATATTGCATTATTATGGTTTATTCTCATTTTATAAATGTTTTAATTATTATTTTGCAATAAAATTATAATAAATTATATGAAAGTAAAAAATCATAAGAAAGTAAGTACTTAACAGCCTTTTTAGATTTATTGTAGAACAGAGAGTAAAAAAAGAAGAACAAGAAAGATAAGTTGCAGATGGAGATTGATGAGAAGGTCAACTTTCTGAAGTCTGCAATTAAGTCTTAAGTCAACAGTATGGTGACTGATTAATTTGATGCTGACGGAGATCAGAGCATGACAACCTCTAATGGGGATGGTGAACCTCATAATCACAGTAATTAATAAATCAACCAAAATTAACTAAATAATGGTAAGATTGATCTCAGCAACATTGAATTCGAGTATGTCAACATGGATGAGAATATCCTTGCTCCAGGTAGAGTAAGATAATTATTATATTTTAAATATTTCTATAGCACATTGCTGAATTTAAGCATATTTTTGAGCATTTCACTACTCCAGTAAATCAAAACCAGGAAAAGAAGAAAGAAGATGAGAAGAAGGTATCTGAGGAAAAAGATGCCTTCACCAAACACACAGAAATGCATGAGGACGAAGAGAAGAAAGAAAAGTAGATGTCAAAGAAGATGAGGAAACTTATGACTAGAATGAAAGTATTTGATCTTAAAATGAAGATTAGACGCCCTGACTTGGTTGAAAACTGGGATGTTACAGCCAAAGATCCTCTTTTCTTAATGTAAATGAAAATGACAAGGAATTCTGTCCCTGTACCTTGACATTGGTCTTAAAAGCGAAGATACCTTTAATATAAGAGAGGTATTCACAAACCTCCCTTCAAGTTGCCTGATTTCATTGAAGCTACAGGAATAGGAAAAGTGAGAGAATAAACCAGTGACAAACACAAGACTCTAAAGCAAAAAATGAGAGAGAGAATGCAGCCAAAGATGGGCAAAATTGATATTGACTATTAAGTGCTTCATGATGCCTTCTTTAAAAACCAGAAGAAACCTAAACTTACACCTCATGGAGATCTTTTCTACGAAGGAAAAGAGTATGAAATCAGAATGAGAGGATACAAGCCCGGCAGATTAACTCCAGAACTCAGACATGCACTAGGAATAAACATATAATAGCTTGTACAAATTGGTGATAATTATTATTTTAGTTTACCTGAAAACTCTCCTCCTCCCTGGTTAATCAACATGCAGAGATATGGTCCTCCTCCAGCTTACCCAAATCTGAGAATACCAGGTGTTAATGCACCTATTCCTGAAGTTATTACCTATGGTTTTGGTAGATTATTTACTGATGAGAAAGGAAGCACAGTATATGCTGATTGTCATGGACTTAACAAGGCTGTGTATCAAAAGAGACAGAACAGAAAGCCTTATTGGGGATAAATTAATAGGGATTTAAAGTTATTATCTTTTTAATACAATATATTTCAGTATTTATCTCCCCTTTTAATTAAAGAATAAGTTGAAGAGGAAGAAGAAGACGAGAGCATGGAAGAAGATGAGGAAGAGGAAGATGAGCCTGAGTATGAGGGAATTGGAAGATCCACTTTGGGGATGCTAGATGATGATATGTATGAAGATCAGCTGTAGCAAGTTCCACAGTATGAAGAGAGAACTAACTTCGATGAACTCAAAGCTGGTATTTCTTCACTCATTCAGAACACACTTCCAGTAACATCTTCAGTTGATATTAAGAAGAAGATGCCTCCTCCACCACCCAATGAAGCCAGGCCACTTTATGAAATAGTCGAGGAGGTTAAGAACAAAGTGGGTGACGCAAGTGATATATTCTAGTCAGGACATGGTTACAAGCTACCTTCTGGATAAGGTCAGGCATCAGTAGAGCCAGATATCAATATATCTAAGGTTCAAGCTGCAGATAGTGCTAAAACAGTTGCAGAGAAGGAAGAAGAGAGGAAGAAGAAGGAGAAAGAGAAGAAAGATAAGTACAAGGTCAAGTTCTGAGTTAAAGCAATTAAGATAGCAATACTTACAATTAATTTGTTTAACAAATCTAATCAGTAAAACAGTATTCAACTAACATTATAGTTTTTATTAAAAAGGCTGTTGACATATAAATGACTTACCTTTTATCTTCTCTTGGCTTTATTCTACTTAAGTTTATCAACTTCTTTGGGTTATTAATTAAGGTAGATCCCAATACAAAAATATCAATAAAAATATTTTGAATAATAATATTATATCTAGAAGGTTAATTAATGGCATTTATGATCAAAATAGTCTAATTTGAATGATTACAAATTATAATTTAAAAAATCATATTATGATTAATTTTAAGCTTGGAATCAATATTTTTAATATGCCATTTATCTAAAAAAAACTATCAATTTTTTAATTCTTAATTGAAAATAACAAAACTATAAAAAATTTATGGGAAAAACTTTATTTAACCTTTTTTTAAAAAAATTATAATATAACTATTTATTGGTATAATTTATAAATTTAATCCATTTATAAAGTGATTCTTCCCCATTAATTTGAAACTGAGTCAGATGTCTATCCATTAGAAGATGTGTGATAGTGGATGTCATCTCCCATACTCAACATTCCATTCGCACTCATTATTAATATTACAGTATATTTAAATTATAATCATTATTCTATATTTACACAATAAATAACCATAGGGAATCATACTTGATGAGTAGATGTACAAAAGTAATACTTAACTAATAAAACTATCAAGTTTAATTTAAATTAAAGTCATTAATTTAAATATTTAAATAAATGACTATTATTTGAAATAGAAGTTTTTTATAAGATATTGATGGAGTGTATGATATTAATGCCTATTTGTAAATACTTATAAATTTCCAAACACAATATATCATGATGAACTTACTTGCTAATCTACCATCTACTAACTAAAACAATCAAGAAATAGACTACATTGAGGTAAATAATGAACCTAAGAAGAGAAGAAGCGAGCGAATTAAGCTATTGAAAGTTACTAAAACTACAAAGCAAAATAATATGATAAGCAGTGACAGATAAGTTGATAGATAAATTCAGAGGCAGATATTGCAGGAATTAAAGCAATAAATCATGGAAGTGAGAGTTGAGTAGCAGCAGATTGCATTCAGGAAGATGCCTAAACAAATACCAATAACTGCAATATTTAAAGCAATTAAGAGACAATCTAACGCATCAAAGTGCAATAATAAGAATGATAAAGATTCTCGAATGATAGATGAAAGTTTCAATGTTTTCCCACCCAGTAATTGTCTAGACTCTAATTCGCAAATTTAATGTGAGGAAAGTGACATGGAGAATGCAGAGATGTAGGAAGATTTCTTTAGTGGCTATGACAGCAATAGTTGTAGCATTAGATTCGGTATATTATCCAAGAGGAAATTTAGAGACTTTGAATATTCTAAACCGTCTAAGCCAAAGCACTTATAGTAATAAAATGGATAGTTCTAAGAGCAGTAATCTAAAAAGAGAGAAGTCAAATGTCAGCTTAAAACAGCTTCTGCTGAAAATAGCACAATAAGTACTGCTGCTACCATGGTGGAATGAAGTTAAGGAGATTGATATACCGTAGTTTAGTTTTAATATAAGAAGGATTGAATCATCATTAAATGGATCTCTTATGAGACTTACATCTAGTAACTTAATTTATTTAATTACTTAATATTTTTAAAGTAACTTAAATGCTGTGTAAATTAATTAAGAATATTCTTGATAAGCACAGATTTTAGTCCATATTGATTCTATTTCTTATCATCATTTCTGCTAGCTCAATTCTGCGTCTTCATCATATTTAATCATTTTTAAGAATTCTTTTCTTCCAAAGGCAGCTGCCATATATACCACAATCTAGCTGGGTAATATGTAAAGTAAAGCTGGTTAAGATTGCTAAGTAATCACTAATGCTGCTACTGTCATTAAAAGTCCAAGGAAATATAAAAATAATATACATTCTTGATAATTTGATTGAAATATCCGACTAAGCTTGTATTGAAGTAAAAACATCCCATTTCCTTATCAATATAAGGTACTAATTTAGTTTTATCTTTAACGCCTTCATCAATAGCATTTTATCTTCCTTTATTAAATGCTTATATCAAATCGCATCTCAGGCACATCGAGCAGAACAATCCAGGAATAATTATATCACCAGTGCCAATCATTGCAAATGTCTTCATTTAACTGTCAAAGGGTACTAACAGTTTTAGTGGAAGATTTATTCCCTTAGCTACTGTCATCATAACTTCTGAGTGGAATACGAAATAAACATCGTAAGCTATTAATCCCATAAATACCAATACTATATTCCTAAAGTTCCCTACTAACCAATTTTCAATTGCATAAATAGCAAGGCATATTGATATCACATTGTTTGCAATAAAGAAGTTAAATTTAATATAAGTTAAGTTAAGTTAAGTAATTCATCAAGCAGTTAAATTTAATATTAATTTTATAAGTTACTTTGAATGTAAAGATATTCAAAGTAAATTGATACAGCCAGGCAACCCAGTTCAAGCAAAGTCATATTAAGTCTAAAATATTACATTCTTTGTAATATCTCAACTGGATAGTCATATGCCTGCAATCTGGGAGATGCCTTAAAGTACTCATAGAGATATTTTTTCATGATAAGTGCACCAACTAGTGAAAAGTACAATGTTATTAAGTGACTCACAATGGTAAATTCCTATTTTATTGCAAAATACACAGTTAGCAATGTTATTGTTGCAATTATAGGGATGCTCATTGCTGATTTTATACTCAGGAGTTAGTTGTCGTTGCTTAGTTCTGTGTTATCGTCTTTTTTCTTCTCTGTGAATTGGTATTTATTCAGACTTCTTGTAGCTCCAATGTATAAACACACCATTGATAGGTAAAATATCACTAATTGAGAGTCAATATGCACGTAATTCTGACATACTGTAAGGATAACTAGTGAGTATAGGAGGAAGTAGTTTATTCTTTTAAACGAGTCAAATAATTCCATAGTTATTATTGTAATTAATAATTAATTAATTTATTATACAATTGAAATTATAATTAATAAAATGAACAATTTAGTTGAGCCTCAGTCACCTGAAACTAAGCAAGCACTTGAAAATCTAGGTATAATTATTGGTTGATATAATTGTTTAATTAGGTTTGAAGCCATGGGCACCTGAGACCTATCCAAATTACGCAAATCCAGACAAAATGGAGTGTAAGAATAAATATTGTCTCCTTATTTTAACTTTTTCGCAGATCACTTGACTAACGCAGTAGTATTGGGTCTTTCATTTGCAGGAAGATGGTACGCAGGTAAACTTGGCGTGACTAGAATGCCCTTCACTGCTTCCATTGTCAGTATGTTTATTCAATAATTTTATGATTTTTAGTGGTCCCCACTTTTTACATGCTCGCTATTTTCCAGAAAGAGAAGAGATTCGTCTATGATGCAGGTGAAAGAAGAAGTTTTCAATAAAATCTTGAATTTTACCCTGTCACAAGAAGAGCATGGAACAGAGCTGTTGGTAAATCAATTTATTTATCTAACAAGTATTGCTTGATAATTAATTAATTTTGGTAAAGATTTTATTTCAATACAAGAAAAACATCTTATTTAGAATAATCCTTTTACTTAATATCATGAATTAAGAGTTATATAATTAAGCAATATATTAGCAATCAGAAACGCAGAAGTGGCAGAGCTCAAATAAAAGAGTCAATGAATAAATAGTCAAATTTACTAAAATCATATGGCTTATTCTTGAAACCATGCAATAACATATCGTTATATATTACATGCATTCACTGTAATAGTCCATTTATTTAAATCATCAATTTACGATACTACAAAATTACTCAATTGAAATGACAATATTATAAATGATCCAAATAAATAAAATAAATATTTTAAATAATAAAGTAAAAATTTTAGAATTAAAAATATCCAAATACTTTTGCTAGATTTTAAATTTATATAAAAGAAAGTACTTCTGCAAAAAAATAACAAACCTGTAAACCTTTTTGAAGTTATGTTATTTTCTTTTTATTAGTTGTTTAATTTCTTAAACATATTATTTAACAAGAATTAGGGAATCCTCACTGAGATAAAATATTTTTAATACTGAATGAAACTCCTTAATTTTCATTGACAGAGTTAACTCTACTACTTCATGAAGGTTTTGCTGATTGCAACTAGTCAACTTCATACTCCTTCTTGCTCCCTTAAAAATACCTTGCTTTAACAACAGTACCTGAACGTCCGAGGACTAACCTATCTTTTGCACATATTATTGTGAAGTTTCATTCTCCCCTTTGTGTGTCTAATTAATTCTTATTATTTTTATTAAGTTAATTAAGAAATCTTTAAATATTGTTGACTTCTCCCTAGATCTTTTCAAGCTAACTTGACGATCTATATTTAATTCCTCAAGCTTGACTCTCAGAGAGTTGTCGGCTTACTAAGCACTGCTGATTGAAACTTTCTGGAAGATAGTGAAACTTATTAAAGAAAATATGAAGCAATCAAATTATTTTCCCCTTGATTTTTGTATAAATAACGCTTTTTCAAATTAAGATTCAATAATAGCCCTGCTAATTTGCATTTTCACTTATTTATATACTGAAAATAAATCAAAATAATAAATTATATTAAGTCTTGTTCAAGTCTATTAATGATCATTTGATATTTTATTTATATAAAGTGTATTAGTTTTGGCGTCGGCAAATTTTAAGATTTGCCAACGCTTACAGGATATTTCATTATATTAATAAAAATTATAAAGGCTTATCAATCTATTTATAATAAGTTAAGGATCCGAAATCTCTTTAATTTAATATAAATCCTTAAGGATTTATATTAAACTATAAATAATTTAGAAAATTAGATAAAGAATAAAGCTAAGATAAAACTTCCGTAAATTATTATTATAAAATGACTAAAGGGTTCTTTTGTAAATCTTATAGAAAAAGTATAGATCTAAAAGGATTAACTGATATTAATATTATTTTTTAATAATAAATTTACGTTAGATTAATATAAAAATTGTTTAAATAAACTAAAATTTAAAAAAATCCCCAGCAAGTATTCGCAAATTTTAAAATTTGCCCATGCATATATTTAGCTTATATATTAATTTTATTAAAAGGATAGTATCTCTACAAATTAAGTTTGACTTATATCAATGCTTTAAATATATTAGCTTAAATTATAGTTTATAGGAAAAATCGAAAAGTCATGGACTTTATTGATTGTATAATGCGCTAATTAAAACTATTTAATAATTATTTAAGTTTATATTAACAATTTTTGCCGCTAAATTATATTAAAATACCTTTTTTATCATGATATCCCCAATATTAACCATATCATATGACTATATCTTTATATAAAAAAATTTGTCCATATAAATGAAAAATATTGAAACTCTTATTGATCAAAAGACAGGGTACCACCAAGTGGACACTACAGCATTTTAAATGGACTAGTAACATTACAAAGTTGTTCTCTTTATCAGCAGGCAAAGAGGCTGCAAGTTCATATATGATGGGGCAAGCACTCTGAACTTATAGATATAGATAAACTTATCCTCCTTTTGACAAATTATGACATCGATTAGTTGCTAGAACTAGAGGAGTTCAAGATATAAGGAACTTAAAGGACCTGCCTAGGTTCATAAGAAAGTTCATGTTGAATAAGACGTTCAAGAACCACTCAAAAGTAAATGAAAGTAAAACTCGTAAGGGCTATGATAGTCCCAATAGACTATAGTCAAATGGGGCATCAACTCAAGTTCCCAGGTATAAATAAGGCACAAAAGATGCGCTTAGTCTTTACATTCTCCACAGGCAAGTATTGTATTATTATTTTATCTGAAATTTTTTCTAATTACCTTAGGTAATATATGCTCCTTAAGCCATAGGAGCGATATGAATTCATAGAAAAGATATGCGAAAGGAATTACAAAAGTCCTCTTAAATTCTTGATTTATTCTCATTTATATAAGCAATTAAAAACGAAGAATAGGAGTTAAGAACAAATAAATATAAAGAAATATTATTGGCGTAAATTATATATGTTTCAGCTAATTATTTAAACTATTGGCTCGATTCATTGTCCTTAAAACATAAACCAATCAGGGTGTGAAAATTATTATTAACCTAATTATATATAATCCAGCCAATTATAATTTAATTTTTGATTGATTGTTCTTAACCTCTTTACTTTTGTCTTAATTGAAACATAGGGTTTTGCTATAATTGTTGATAATCTTAATATTTTATGTATCTAATAGGTCGTTATTTAAAGTTGCCTAATTTTTATAATAATAAATTTCTATTTAATTTGGAGTATAATCATTATTTTAGATGCTTTTATTAAAAATTCCTAAAATTTTAGTTGTTTTAATTATCATTTTTGAATATTTTATCAAATTCATCCTTTGTTTGTCTTTTATAAGATTCAAAACATTTTAATTTTAGAGAGGGTTAGTTAAGCTATAATATTTAAATTCAGCTTTTTTATAACTGAAAGTAATCAAAAATAATGTTTAGTTATGCCATTTAGCTTTAACTTCTCCTTCTACGATTATTCAAGGATATTTTTTACTTTTTAAATTCAGAATGCTCAAATTTACCAATGATCTTTAATGGTTTATGCAATCATTTTAGACTGGATTAATTGGATAATAATCGAGTGTAGTGTCACTGTATTTAATATAATCTTTAAATTATCTCATTGGTCGATTGTAATAATTGTTTTAGTAACGTTTGATACAAGTAGTTTGCTGATTAAGTAAGAATTTCTCTGAAAAAATTCGATCATTCAGATCCCCAAAACCCCTCAATGAGGTTGATAAGTGCTTTGATTTGGAGGTAATTTGTGAGGGGTTGGGATTATTTATTGGTTTTATTGTGAAATTTATAGTAAATCTATTTCTTTAATCAATAAAAATGTACTTTTGGATCATGTGGGAGAGGTCTAAAATTCATCTTGCTTAAACACAACACTATCTACTCTATTGATATGTCTGATTTGGAGTTTGGTTTTATTATTATTGATTCTACCATTTATTTTATTAATAGAGACACTCTGGTTTCATCTATAAACTACTTGATTCTTAGCTTAGTATCTTTCTCTCACTATATAGAGTAGTATTCATTGCGAGGTTTATCACAATCTATTATTATTATTATTATTATTATTATTATTATTGCTGCTAAAGCCTATACATTCAACTAATAGTCACCTACTCTCAAGTCTTCTATTTCTAAATAATAGTCTGGACTTACCATAACAGTTAGAGGCCTAGACACTTCCACTCTTTAGGCGCTGTTAAAAATGATAATTATTACTCTTACTGGTGTAAAATTATCATTATATTTACTGGCTTCAAATCTTAGTGTAATTAAATTCAAATTTGTATATAAAGAAATGCAAGGATGTAATTAAAACCCTAAAACCCCTTAATGAGTTATTCATGTGTTTTTATTGATTATGACAATGCTGTGGATTAAGGTTTATTTTAATTAAGAAGCAACATTTTCATCCATAAAACCCATTATTTGTTCTATTATCATCTTGAACTACACTATGAAGTAGGTCCTTGCTATTTTATACTTGTAATTAGAAATTCTAATCTAAATTTTATACATCGATGAAAGCTTTCTCTAGATCGTTTATAGCATCTTCCTATTCTTTATTATTATTATTTGAATGTCTTAGTATTTTCTTACACTTAAAGTAGGAATTATAGAGGGCATTAATAGCTATTATTTTCGTTGTGTCTTTAATGTATAAGTCCTTCATGAAATCTTGAACTTGATATTGTTTTAAAGATAGAAAAATTGGCGAAATTGCTAGAAATTTTAATCACCTTTAAAGTTTAAAAATTTGCAATATGAATCAGTAAAAAATTCAAGCAAAGGTATATTAGTATTTTCAAGTTACTGAATTAATTGTTATAGTTATTGCCTAAGTAGTCTATCTCATATTACAATTAATCTTAAAAGGCTTAAATGACTTATTAGATTTTTTTTAAATGAGTATAATAACTTGCAAAATATATTATACTTTAATTCAGAATCTATTTTTCATCTTTGTTATTTATTTAGCATAAAAGTATTGGTTCAAGAGTGTCATCAAATACTTTCTTATCATAGACAAAGAACTAGGAGTTAACCCTTAATTAAATAAATATAAATATGAATATTTTGGCCAATTTTAATAACTAGCAAAAGTAAAATGCTAATTAAATAAAAAATTTTACTGTTTAATCTATAAAAAACATTAATTTAATAATAGTCAAATAGTGCTTGAACTAATAGATTCTTACTTATCATTTATATTATTAATTAACTATATATTTTTGTAAAATTTAACATATTTATTTAAAATAAATCATTATTTAAAAATATGGGAATTTATTTACTTATATATATAAATAATTTAGCATTGGTAATTCTAACATCTTGCTAATCTTTTTATTAAAGCTGTCAACATTTTTCCAGTTAATTTTTTCTAGCTTATTCGTAATATCATCATTACTAAAAATGCAAAGTTAACTTAGTATTTTGATAAGTTCTATCTCTTAAAGTTAATCCAATTCCACAGAATATTAAGGTCTCTCTATTTCATAGAAAAGTTTCTCTTCCTATTTTGATATACTCTATCCTTTACTTTCGTTTTATTAGGCTTTATTGTTTTACATAACTAAACTAAATCTTAAAGCTTCTGTATCTATTAATTCTCTTATAAAAGAGTAATATTATTAATTCTTTTATCTTTTAACACGTCTTATTATGAAAAGGAAGGTTCTGTTATCTCATATATCAATATTTAGTTTGGAACTTGTTATCGAAAATAAATCTTGTTATTGTATTAGTGGTAATTTAATAGGCCATTGTATTTATCGGGTAGGTTAGTTGAAAATACTACCATGGCTTGATCATTTATTTCAGTAGGTATTGTTTCTCATTGATCAGTTAAGATTCCATAAAAAATTCAAAGTTTTCGTAAGTAAGACATTTAATTTAGTAATACTCCATAACTGAGAATTTATTTTCATTCATGAAATTTAAAGGGGATTAAAAATATCTCTTAGAAAATAAACATTGATAAATAATAAAAAATACAAATTTGTTTTTCTTCTTTATAAAAATTTATTCTAATAATTTTTATTTTTTTAGTTAATATAACTCATATATTTAATTAAAAAATTTATATTTATAATTAGGTTAATTTAGAAGAATAATTTTATATTATAAATAACCTATAAATTTTATCTTGATAATTTCAATTATTCAATTGTTTTGTCCAGATTTGAAAAAAATATTCTATGCTCAAGTTACTTTCAAGTAATACTTACTTTATATAAGAGAGCATTTTCTTTTTTAGCATAACTATAAAGTAGCTTCTTGCTGACTTATGGTTTAAGATCCAATGACACTTTAAAAAACAATACATATTTTTAATTTTTTTAATTAAAAAGTTAATAGACTAGATGGACGAACCTAGTCACTAAAGAGGATCTCTCACGAGCTCCTCAACTTAAACACTAAAGAAGTTGATTACACCTTTGGTAAACCTACTTAGAGTCACTCCTCAACGCGAAAACATGAAAGACTCTATCTTATCTCTCTCTATCTTTCTCAAGAAGGCGTCAAACTAACTTAAACTTAGCTTCAGACAAGCGAACTTGCTTTCACGAAGCTTTTACCTACTACTTTCCTTCTAAACTTTTAGAGACTACATAAGAGATTTGACCACTCAATCTCTCCTCAATCAGCTCCTCAACCTCAGTTCAAGCAGAACAATCACATTCTCTTCCTCTTCCTCAGAGAAGCCAATGCTGATAGCAGTAGTCCAGACAATACGGAAAGCGATCTCCAATTTGGAGTCAGAGAAAATCACTTTACCAAAGAACCTACCAAATAGGAAAGGTTAGTTCCAGAGTTCCCCAACTCCTAACCCTCCTATTTAATAATAAACATTAATAAGATTTTCAGATTTAACCTAACTCTCCAACAGAATTTAATAACTAGAACAGTAGCTTTTAAAATCTGATCTCAATCTTAATTAATAAATTTTATTAATAAATTCTTAATAGTTAATTAATAAGCCTAACATAAATGACTTCGAAAGTCAACTTGAAGAAAAATCCAAATACTTCACCTTAGAACTAAAAATAAACTCCCAGATCAAAGCTCTCTAGGATCAAATAAACCAACCTGTCTCCAACTACTAACCTCTAACCTTAACACCTCCCCTAGTCAGCCAGTAACAGCCTTATGCTGACCAAACACAGTTCTAAACCTAACTGAATCCCCTAGCTGCTTCCTTCCAACCAAATAGGAACAACCCAACTCAATAACATAACTCGGCTCCCAAACTCCATCATCTCACTCAGCTGATTCAGTAGTCATGTTTCGCTAACACATTTCCTAAGATTCTGAGATTTAAATCTCAAAAACTCTTTGAAAACCCTGTCTTTCCCTTTCTTAAAGGATAAACACACAGCCGAACTCATAAGACAACAACTATTAGAATTAATAACAGGAGACATGAATGATGAACAATTTGTCTAATCCCTTAAAACACTTCTTCAATTCACTACCACAATTCCAAAATATGAGTCAATCATTGACCCACTGAAGAACTTAAAAATAAGACTAGACATTAAAGAATTTAGAAAACTACTTAACAATTACCTAAATCTCATCTTTCAACAGACAAATCAACCCTAAATCCCTGACAAAAACAATCCAAATACTCAATCATCAATGTGGAAAATCAAGAGAGAACTCTCTCCGGATTCTTGGGCCTCATACTCGGACTCAGACGAGGACCACAATTCAGACTATTGACCAGGGACTCAATTAAGCTCTCCCAGCATCCTCTCTCCCTTCAAAGGAGAAAGCGAACTAGTGCATCTGGCACTACCCACAGAAGCTGTGAACCTATCGGGATCACACTCAAAAAGAGACACTGTCTCTTCATAATGATATGCTCAGGGGGTCTTGAACCCTCGATGCGAGTTAATTATTATTATTATTATTATTATTATTATTATTATTATTATTATTATTATTATATTTTTAATTATAATTCACTTTCCAATTAGTCATGACTGATTGATTTATTAAACTCTCTTAATCCGAAGATTCTTGCTTCCATGAGTTATTTATTTAACTAAAGTCACTGTTTGTAGAACTTGTCTCATCCTATATTTGTAGATTTAAGGTTCCACTATGGCTAGTCTTTTATCCCTTGCTTTATGTAAAAAATATAAATCGATGGGTAAGTCATGCATTAGGTGATTCAGCAACAGCATCTTATAATGGGTCTTAATTTAACTCCAATAGAATTCGATTCCATTAAACTGTAGACTATAGTGAGCATTGGATACAGGTGTTATGTTTAACTCTTCATAAGATTTTTTTTATCCTTAGTCATAAACTGAAAGGTAGTCAACAAATAACATAATCTCTTAATCGTTATATATTTCTCTTAGCTATTGTCAGACCTTTATATCCTCGTCTCGCATAATAAAGCTATGTTGAATCACATTTCTTTCTAAGCCTAAATCTTATCTAATATCAGCTAATATTGCATGGGTGACAACCTTCACTATCTTGTCATAAACCTCTATGTTATTATACTTTTTGTACCATGACTTATTGAAAAATGTGTTGAAGATAAACATACCTTCATCTGCATGTTTGAACTTGATGTTTTTGTCAATAGCTCTCTGCATTTAATCATATAAATAGTTTGAATTATTCCTATAAAATGACACTGTAAAATCAATCACTCTCTTTACTTTGTTAAAAGTCTTGAAAAAAATGCTATTACTTCTATAAATTTTAGTTATAGTCTAAATAGAGATACGCATTTTAGGAAACTTGAGATGAAACATTACGTCTCGCTATTAAAGAGGAAAAGTTGCTCAATATTTAAAAGACTATGAGTCACACAGGTAGTCAATATGGATTTGAGAGAACTTTTATTTTCTAGGTGAATATTTTCAAATACCAGAACTAAAATGCAAAACAGCTAACAATCAATGATACCTAAAAGTTGAGGAACTCTTGCGTAAGAGCTTTGCAAAAGCTGAAACAATTAAGTAATGATTTGACTTATTATATGTTAATACTCGTTTCATACATTAGATAGAACAGTAAATCTAAATATTACTCATCATAAATAGACCCTAAATTTCGCTAATTTCTTTTTCTTATTTTGCAATTTGACCTAATTTTTCTACTAACCCCAATAAGACCCTAGTTATACCTTACAAATCAAAGAACCTATAAACCTCATTAAGGGGTGTTTGGGTTTTGATTGATATTTTTTTTAATTATTTTTATTTAAATCATCATTTTTATCTCGTTCACATTCATCTTATTATTAATCATTAAGTTAATCTTAATTATCTAAAATCCTCTAATTACTGTTGTTATTTTATTGATTAATATCCAAAGAATTAAAGTAATTTTAAAGTCCATAATAATATTCATCTTCCCCTTAATCATCATTCATACTTACATCTCTATAATTAATTCTCAATTTCATTTAAAATTGAAAATATTTTAAACTATATTTTGTTACTGTGGGGACTTATAATAAAAATTGAGATTCGATTTAGTGGTATAGCTGATTAATTTAAATTTGAAAAATAATTTTAATTTGAATAACTTGGAAAATTCTATAACATCATGTTATTTTCCCAATATTAGATTTGAATATTAATTTTTAATTATAAATTGATTTATTATACTTGAAAATTGCATAGGTTATGAGAAATAATTTTAAATTTGAAATTTACACTTCAGACTTTTGCTATTATCTCTAGGAACCTGTAATAAAAAATACTTCAGAAAATAACAACATTTTCTACAACAACAATATTCTTCTAGAACTACTTCCTACAGCCCACAATTTTAAAACATAAAACATCGAAAATTCTTAAATACCACTAAGTTGGAGGAGTTCTAGTTTGAACTAGATATCAAAATTCCTAGGATATTCTGTGTCAGCAATATTAAGGCCTGCTACAAAGCTATTAGTGAAAAGGATTTTGGAGCCAGATTCTTGTTAATTCATGATATCATCATTATCTATGTTGTTTCCTGAATCATAAACTACAATAAATTATTAAAACTGTTAAGATCTTTATCTCTTCTTTTTGTTTAAACTACTAACATTTTATTAATTTAATTATCATTATGGAATGTTTTGTTTTAATAAGTCGAGGATACTAAGACTAGATATTCTCAAAAATTTCACGTTTACTCAGATCTGACATTTATCTAAAGCGCTAAAATTCTGTTATTAACTATGAAATATCTTGATTGAGTCCCACAAAATCATCAATCCATGATTCTTTACTGGATCCTTATTTTTTGATTTTCTTCTTGAAAATACTTCAACTTAAGCTTAAATTTTTTGTATTTTTTTTTCTTGGTAATTATACTGTGAAAAGATTTTCAACAACTTCTTCACTGACAACATATTCATTTATTTAAATCTGCTATAGTCTTATATTTGTAGAGTTTTTATTTTGAAATAGATATTTCCTCTCTTTGGAATTACAAAAAATCTTATATAGAAAATTATGGTATTCTTTTGTTTATATTTTTAACACATCTCCTTATATTCATATTTTAAAACGAGTATTAATTAGTTTGAAAATGTTTGAAAAAAGAATTTCTTATTAGGGAGAGATTGATAAAAATAAAGGCTACTTTTAATAAATTCAAAGTATAATAGATTTATAATTTTGTAAAAAAAAAGGAATGGAAATTTTCTTTAATGTTCCCACAAAATTAATGGCTTTTTATCTTTTTAATATTTTGATTGATTTTTGTTTGATAAAAATTCATAGCTTACTTTTCTAAAAACTATGGAAATTAATTTTAAAAAAAACACTCAATATTATTAATATAGTTTAATTTTTATTTTATTAAAATCAAACAATGTTTTTTGAAAAAGTAACTAAGGACTACTAAGACTTTAAACTCATAGTTGAAAAATTATATCAATAATCAAGAATTTTATGTTAACTGCCTTACTGTGTTAGAATTTTAATATTGCAAGTTTTTTTCTCAATAAGTGAGAGATAAAATATAAAATAGAAAGGTGATATAAAATTATTAAAGCTATTTGATGTCACTTTTAAGCGTCATCAACTAGGATTATATTTATGGGAGTTTTAATGGCTAAATAGGATTGTAGTAATATTTTTGATAGTAATAAAATGAAAGTAAATAAATTATGATTTGATAATTTACTAAATATAAATATATCTATACTTAGGGGTATTTAAGCCGAGAAAATTTGAGGGAATTATAATTAAAAATAAATTAAAAACTAAAAAATATTAATTAATCAATAATAATAATAACATAGGAAAATAATAACATGGTTTTTTTTTAAAAATAGTTCTTTATTATATTGTGGTTCTTATATATGGTTCTGGTTCTTTAATAAAAACAAATACTAAAACACTCAGTGACTAAATTAACTTTAATTATAATGATAATTATAATTTGATAGTATAAATGAATTTTGAATTAAAAAATTAATTTGATTAATCCTCTTATATTATTTAATTAACTTTTATAATAAAATATAAAGTAAATTATAAATATTTGTGAATATTGAGCTTTAATAAAAATGAATGAAAATACTATAAAACTTTATTTGTTCATTAGAATTTAGATGAGATAACTGAAGAAGCCTTTTTATATACATTTTAAATATAGAGAATTAAATAATACTAAATTAAATATCAATTTATTTAAAAAAAATAATACAAAATAAGTAAACAGAATTAAGAACTTTTTCATTTGTTTACTTTATAAATCGTAAATAAAATTTTGATCTTGTAAATTTGAATTTTATATTAGGATAAATTTATTGCACTTTCTTGTCAGTATAAAACGTGAAAAAAAGCTCTTTATAAGTTTTAAATTTGAGTAATGATAATTATCCTTATTGCAATATTATATAATTCTTTTTTCTTAAAAATGCAAAAATAGAAATTGTTAATTTCGATAATATAATACATATTAAATTTATTTTTTTTTAATTTCTGATTAAAAACTTGGTCACTCTAATTTTTAAAACATTCAAATAAAATCAGTATTTTATTCAACTATAAGTATAGCGGAAAATTATAATTTTATAATACTTCATGTTCCTTATATTTAATTATAAAACAAATTTAAAATAATAATTTGAAATTTTCTTTATAATGATAATTAGAAAAAGAGGAATAGCTGTTTTATAAAACTGTAAGTTCAATATTTTTTATTTAAATAAATACAAACTATTAATTTTAAATTGATTAAGTTAAATAATATGATTTATTCTAATTAACCATTATTTAAAATAATGTAAGTAAAAATCATTAAATTTCAAATACATTTATAACTTTGTAATATAATATTTAATAAATTAAAAATTAATTTAATATTAATTCTATTACTAAATTAATAATGGTCTTTGATATTCTTGCGAAATCATTTAAATAATTTATTACTGGAAACTTATTTATGGTTCTTTAATGGTAAAATACTCCAATCTATAAAAAATAATGTGGGATTGAGAGTTTATGAATTAAGAATACTATAATGTGATGTGAATAATCAAAACCCCAAAACCCCTAAGTGAGGTTTATAAGTGCTTTGATTTGTAGGGTATAGTTGGGGTCTTATTGGGGTTAGTAGACAAAATGCAGGTTTTATATGAATTTAATGATTATTCGTGTGCTAACTCAAACAAATTTTATCTGCTTGTCTTTGGGATACCTCTTGAATCTCGCTGTCTTTAGTTGTTATAGAATGTCATCTAATGATTATCTTGGATATGCTGGAGCTTTTACTATGACCAACTACACTATCTTCTTAATTTTATCGCAGACTTCTTCTAATTTTATATGTTTAGAAGCCAAACTTATTAATTATTTCTCGTGCTTTGTTCCAAAGTATGACATATTTTCCATATCGCTCTCTAATATAAAAGCGGCAAATGCTCAAACATCCCACTGAACTGAGCAATTTGTCCATTTCTCTCTAATTGGGAAGTATCCAGGAGTGAAAAGAACTTTTGCCAAAGTCACTATCTCTTGTCTTAAGGCTCTATTGAAATCGATAACTACGACTTCTAAAGGGCATAGGTTAAGCATAACATTTTCAGGCTTCAAATCTCTATGAAAATACCCAAGTTCATGCAACTCCTTGACACCCTTAATCATATCTGAAAGAATATCCTTTAAGTCATCAGGGTATCTATTATGATATAGATATTCTCTTAAAGCCATTTCAAATTTCTTGAGCCTTTTTGCGATGAAACCATAGCTTAATATAACACCATTTAACTTAAGCAAGTTCTTTCAATCTCTTCTTTAAGCCTCTCTAAGAATCATATATTCGTTAGCAAACTCATTTTAATACTGCTCATTTTTAATTAGATAGCTGAAAGGGTATACCTTGTATGCATACTCATTAACTACTATAAGCTTTGCCTTGTTAAGCACACTTATGTGCAAGTGATTTTAAATGCAGCTACTAAGTTCAATTGCATTTAATGTAGGAATACTCATTGCTTTCGCTTGGAAGCATGCTAAAACAGAATGATCTGCATGCTAGTTCATTGATTCAAAGCGACACTGTCTCTTGAGCTTCTCCTGTCGGTCTCTTTAAGACTCAAGAATTTTTGATTTTCTTTTAGCAGGTACAATTTATTAAGTCTCCTTATTTTAAATCAAAATTTCGCTAAGATGATGTTTTTGCATATGCTTCTTAACCTTTGCTGAGTGAGTGTAAGACTTCATGCATGTTGTGCATTGGTACCTTCCATCCACTTTGTCATGTTTAAAATAGATCTTGACCTTGCCAGAGTGTACCTCTTTAATCTGCCTCTTCAAGCTAGACTCAGTTGAGAAGAAGTTTTAGCAGTCTTTACATTAAAATGTTTTTATCTTTTCGATTGGTTGCTGTTCTTTTAGCTCCTCAACATAATCAATTTAAGTTTAAATCCATCTATCTCTGCGCTCTCCCTCTGGTTTAATACTTCTATGATAAAAACCTCTGCTTCAAATTCAAGAGCTCTTAGTTCAACCTCCTTTTCAATATAAATTACTTCTGGTTTCTTGGAGAAGCCAAAGTTGAGCAATGATTAACCTGCTCCTAAAAGTGCTGCTCTACGATTTAAGTTGACCGCCATGTTTAAATTCAAATTTAAATTTCTATTATTAAGGTCTAATAACCACTCTAGTTATAGTAACTCGAAATAGGAGTTGATACGATAAGAATTATGGTTGAATTTAAGGTGTTAGAGATCATAATTATGCTTAGTTTATAAATATAGTTTTTCTAATTTCAAACTTAATAACTTTGATTTTGGTACCAACCAAGTATAAAATCGGGTTGGTACTGGTACCAATTAGGTTTTGAACCATTTTGGAACTTTTCCATTAAAACCTCATTAGTTTAAAACTAGGTACTAATTAAGTTTTGGTACTATTAAATTGGTACCAATTAAATTTAAACGAATTTAGTACCGGTACTAATTAAATTTAAACAAATTTAGTACTAATTTAATGGAACTAAATTGATAAAAATGGAGCTCCATCTCTGAAGTTTGTTACAGCTTATGCAAGCTTTCTCCACGTATCCTTACCAGATTGACCTCCTATAAGATGTCAATATTTAATACTAAGATTATAAACAGTAGGATCCAGAACTCTATATATTAAAATTTGAAATTCAATAACAAGAGAAGGAACAAGGATGAAATCTATTAGTACAGAAATGAAATGGGTTGAAGCTTAAGAAATGATCTCAAGATTTAGAAGCAAGGAGAATCTCTATTGATACCTGACTCAACATGGTAAGAATATAACATAAACTGAATGTAGTGAGATTAATCCTTCAAACGATAGAAGGAACTAAAATTTCATTCTTAAAAGCTATACTTTGTGACAAGAAGAAAGCCTTCAAAAACAATGAAATAAAAATGATAGAAATACCAAAATATCCAGAGATTTCAGTCACTGCTCTATTTTGACGTCATTCGATGAATTAAGAGTAAAATTATGCATTTTCAAGTGATGGTCTAGTGGTCAACGTGGTCATGGTCACGAGGATCACGGAGGCAGTGACCACGTATCTTGTAAAGTGAGGGGTGGTCGTGGTCACTGCTCTATTTTAAAGTCATTCGAAGAATTAACAGGAAAATCATGCATTTTATATTGATGATCAAGTGGTACCTTGGTCATTGTCACGAGGATCACGGAGGCAGTGACCACGTAATTAAGTATCTGGTGAGTTAAGGTATGGTAGTGATCACTCCTCTTTTTTGACAACATTCGATGAATTAACAGTTAAATCATGAATTTTAAAGTGATAGTCAAGTGGCACCATGGTCACGGTCATGATCTGGAAGACCACGGAGGCAGTGATCACGTATCTGGTGAGTAGAGGGGTTGTCGTAGTCACTGCTCTATTTTGAAGTCAATCGACGAATTAACAGTGAAATCATGCAATTTGTACCGTGGTAATGATCACGAGGATCACTGAGAAATTGACCACATATCTGGTGAGTTGAGGGGTGGTCGTAGTCACTGCTCTTTTTTGAAGTCAATCGACGAATTAACAGTGAAATCATGCAATTTGTAACGTGGTAATAGTCACGAGGATCACTGAGAAATTGACCACATATCTGATGTGTTGAGTGATGGTCGTGGTCACTGGATTTTTTTGACATTATTCGATGTATTAACAGTTAAATCATGAATTTTCAAGTTATGGTCACGTGGTACCATGGTCACGGTCATAGTCACGAAGACCACTGAGGCCGTGACCACGTATCTGGTGAGAAGAGGGGTTGTCGTAGTCACTGCTCTATTTTGAAGTCATTAGACAAATTAACAGTGAAATCATGCATTTTATATTGATGATCAAGTGTTTCCTTGGTCATGGTCACGAGGATCACTGAGGCAGTGACCACATATCTGGTGAGTTGAGGGGTGGTCGTAGTCACTGCTCTATTTTGAAGTCAATCGACGAATTAACAGTGAAATCATGCAATTGGTACCGTGGTAATGGTCACGAGGATTACGGAGGCAGTGACCACGTATCTGATTTGTTGAGTGATGGTCGTGGTCACTGCATTTTTTGACGACATTCGATGAATTAACAATTAAATCATGAATTTTCAAGTGATGGTCACGTAATTACCAAGGTCAAGGTAATGGTCACGAAGACCACTGAGGCAGTGAACATATATCTGGTGAGTTGAGGGGTGGTCGAAGTCACTGCTCTATTTTGACGTCAATCGACGAATTAACAGTGAAATCATGCAATTGGTACCGT
>ARYC01019281.1:0-23348 GCA_000711775.1 Oxytricha trifallax | reverse complement strand
TGCTGATCTTCTTTCTCTGATATTTTGGGGCAGCAGACTTCATTTTAGCGATTTCAATGTGTGCAAGTTAAATTGAAAAATTAATTACAATTACAATTGCCGCTCTGGGGTTTTAAAGGAGCGGCGTCAAATGGAATTGCAGTTAAACATTTTTATAAGTGAGCAGCTAACCAGTTTAGTTTGGTAGCTCACAACTGTTAATACATGTGTCATTTAGTTAGACAGCTTGAATATACTCAAGAGAATTGCAATTGCAGATTTAAATGCCAATGGAACATTTCCAGACAAAGGTTTAATTATTAATGGCAATATTAATATAAGGAAGCTAAGATAATATAGGAAGGTAAACAGTCGCTATTGACTAAAGTAAGCAGTATAGTATGAAGTGTATTATGATAAAATGCTTAAGTATTAAGAAGCAGTGATTAGTGAAAGGATTAGGGTAAATGAATTTTTATGTTTTGATTATTTTTCAAGTGGGGGTTTAGGAGATTTGGCATATCTAGTACTCAGGACTCAGGCAACTTGTTCTCAAAAATGAAGCTTGTGGATTCTGCAGCTGCAATCGTATACCAAGAGTTCCTTAGAGTAGAGTTTGACATAGTAGGTGGTAGTTGGTTTGCACTTATTGCCAGCAGTCATATCGGGGAGGTTGAGAGCCTTCTTTGCCTTGTCCAATTGCTTTTAAAGTCTGGGCTTCAACTTGGGCTGTGCTATTACTTAATCTTCAATATCGGAATACACCTTCCTTTCTAGCTTCTCAGCATCATTACTCTTGAGTACTACGGCCTTGGGGTCAAGCAAAACCCACATCTGATCCTCCAGCTCCCTTGCTACAGCAAGAAGTCTTGATGCTTTGGTGCATTTATAACCCACACTCCTCATGGATTTGTTCTCCTTCAACCATTTATCGAGTAAGATATTCAGGCACATGAATCTCGAAGTTTGGGGTCTGCAAGGAATGTCAACGAAGAAGTTGACCAGCGATTGGAGTATCATGGCAATTCGCACCCCCTGAGTTGTCAATGCTCGTGTTGAATTAATAGCGTGTCTCGAAGGATTGCACAAAGTTTTCGACTTGCGATTGCGCTAGAACTTGCCAGGCTTCCAAACAATAGAGGTGTTGAACTCGACGACTGGGAACTTGTCAACTTTCAAGAATTCAAACACGTCAACTTGGATATCACTTAGAACTTTGAAATAGGAAAGCTGCTCGCTCACATCGCAATTGTATTCGTCGATAAAGGAATGGAATAGCTTACTGAAGCTCTTACGGAGCTGGCCATTTAAATAGCTTTGGAACACTGTGGCTTTCAAAGGGTTGAAAATCTTTAAGTACTTCTCAGGCATTTTCTCTATAGTCCTTGGTGAGAGATAGAATAATTCTTACCAGTGGCGACCTCGCCATAACGCTTATTAAGTAATGAGAGGTAAGCTGTGTTATAGACCATGTTTCTTAGCTCAAGAAGCTGCTCTGGTTGCAGCATCAATACGATGTTAAGCTTACGTTCAATCAAGCCGTCGGCAGTGTCTTCCAAAATAGCAACTGCCTTCATTATGCTCACCTACATATGGATTTAAAATCAATGTCTTACTGATTTGTCTGGAATCTCTAGCAAGGTAAATGGGAGGAGAGATTGTGAAAGGTCCAGTGATCCTTTAGCATCAGATCGAATTTCATTAACTTGACTTGGGGCTCAGGATAGTTGAAGAAATCATAGGCAGTGTCGATAGTAGAGCCAGTCATCACTTGGGGTTGTTTGGATTCCTCAAGTTGATTTTCCTTGACTCCCAATAGTTGAAGGCCAGCTTAAGTATTCATAAATGAAGATGGGGCAAAATTAGGAATAGCAGTGTCAATCACGACTTCTTCAGCGTCAGAATCTTCTATGATTAAGGGCTTGTGCATGCGTTGATGGTGTCTGCTCATTGTGCGTTTAAACATCCATTTGCCACAAACTTGGCAAGGAAGTTGGTCGAACTGGCTCTACGATTTTGCATATCTAAAGTTAATAAATAAGAAGGGGAATTCTTACTTTGAAAGTGGGCCGCTGCTCTGGTTGCTGGCTTGCTTCAACTGATACCTTAACATTTAAATTAATATTATAGGGAGATAGTTGACAGAGATTCATAACTGCTGAGAAGCAGTCTTTACTGTAGTGGAAATTTTCCGTCTAAATAGAAATTGGTAAAGTATATAAAGAGTTTTGGGGTTTAAGAGCAATATATATATATTAACTTACCAGAGCCATGAATAATGTAAGTCCAACCATTAATTTTCACCTATTGCTGGGTAGATGCCGCAACCCATCATCATTGCGGCTGGCCATTGACGATTTTTGCCATGATTGCCCAATATTCATCGGATTGCTGGAGTAGTCAGCGAATTGAGTGGAAATTTTGTGATCTGGAACTTAGTTATAAAAATTGAATTCAGATTTTAGATTTTAACTATAAATTATTAAACATACCCCTCTTATCTACTCATAAACCTCATTATACCCCCAACCTCTCACATTACTCCCTTTAATCACTCATCAATCTATTTAATTATCTCAAATTCATTCAAAATCAATCAATCAACCATCAGGGGTTTGGGGTTTGGGAGTTTTGTTGGCTTTGCCAACCATATTTTTGAACCCCATCAGATCGGTAGGTCGGTGACCCAATTTCTGATCTGAGGCCACTTTTCAGGGACCTCCTCATTTCCCCCGGATGCACCATGAGGTCCAACCTTGAGTCTCAGATCGACTCCAAACCACTCCCAGTCGTCTAGAAATCCAAGCCTCACTACAGAAACATAAAAAAAGTTGGTTTTAGAGGTGAGGAACCGCGGATTTAGAGGGGGGGTCGAATTATTTTCAATTCCAAGTTTGAAAGTGCCTATACTATCTCTAACGGATTATAGAGTATGACTTATATGATTTTACAAAAATTATTTTCCAATCTCCTCCCCATCCCACAATCCCAACCCAAACATCGCTAATACACTCTAGATCGACGAGATAGAAGGAAAGAAGCCGATTGGTGATAGGAGTGGCTATATCCCATCTTGAAATGTCAGTGAGGTCTTAACGGCCATTTTGGCCTTCAAATTTTCAAAAAAGTGCCTCCTCCTCACCCCTTGAGTCCAGCCCAGCTCTACCCCATGAGATCTCTATGGTGGCTAATTGATCATAGTCATTGATAACATTGTTTATTACTAATAACAAGTTACTATAGGGCAGACAGAGCAATATGGGATGTGGTAGGCTTCAAATACCAGGCAAATGGGGTCTTATTTGGACTTATTTGCCCTTAAGACCTAGAATACGGAACTTTTCCGGAACAGCACTTTGGCTTGGCTAACTTTATGACCCCTCCACTTGAATTTAGGAAATTTTGTTAGGATAACTAGGTATTGGTGCTGTTGATAAGAAAATAACATTAAGATATGGTAGAGATGATAGAGTAAGCTTAGAGGGCAATAGACCAGCCCAAAAAACGGGCTTTAGCTTGGATTTTAAGGTTAAAGTGAAGATTATTACTTAAAATTAATACTATTACTATTCAAACATGCCTCGCTGAGGCTGGATTGCTTCCAAGCAACCCTTCCCCAGTGCAATAAACACCAGAGATTGGCTGCCCTAGCCAGAGGACCCCTCGACAGATAAATATGGCTGTCTGAGTCAGGTCATAGCCACCACACACAAACCCTAAAGACTTTAAACTAGAAGCTAACAAACAACTAAAACACTGTGAGCCAGGTATTAACCCAGCCACCACTTAGCTTAGGCAACGAAGAACAAGAAGTAAAAGACTCAAACAAAACAAACAAGAAGTGAGTAGCACTGCAAGCAGGTGACCTGCTGAGATGAGTTCTCAACTGCTGTTGACCTAAAGTAGTAGTAGTTAAGAGTGTAAATATCACTTACCAATACAGAGTACACTCTCAAGTAACAGAGTAAAGTTAGTAGTAAGTTGAGCTCAGACCAGCTCTAAGTTTAAGTAAAGTAAGGTAAGTTCTTCTACCAGCAACAGCCCTGCAAAGCTCGGCGAGGATACAGCCTGAGAGGTCTTACGCCACTTCGGCCTTCAGGGTATGTACCCCAGCCCTTGAAGTGAGAGTCTCTTACAGTGCTTAGGATTGCTGGGTTTTAAAGTCAAGTAAAGCTTAAGTTTTACAAGTAAAGTTTTAATTTTCAAAAGTTGCTCAAGAAGCTAATTTACCTACAGAAGTTACTAAAACCTAAACTAAAGTAGTTATTAAAGCAGTAAAAGCTAACAGCAGCTAGAATTAAACTCTATGAACCAACCATCGGTTCCTCCAACTTTCTATAAAATAATTATAGAGGCCTAGCCTCCGAAAATTCGCGAAATTCCGAATATTTGCTGAATAATTTTACTAAAGTAAAGTTAGAATTAATTATTGTTATAATAATTAAAATTTTTGTTTGATTTGATTGATAGAGTTTGTGGTGGCCACCACTATTTGTCTCCTTTATATTTTGTTGCTTTAAACTTTTTAGATTCAGCAGAGCAGATTCAGAGTGAGCTTCAGCATCAGCAATGATTTTAAAAGTAAGTATTTTTCCATAATTATTTCTAAGAATCTTTTACTTTTTGTTAATTTTCTTTTAGATTATAAAGCAGAAGTCACAGATGACAACAGCAACATCACATGAAGATTCAATGATTTTAATTAAAGGTAAGAATTTTCCAATAATCTCTTAAAAATATTTACTTCTTAACGTTGATTATTATAGGTTCAAGGTTGGAGAGAGAGGTGGGGTGGAACTCCCCACAAAGAGATAATTACCCAAGATTTTAACGAGCTTCAATGCACCTTTACGAGCTTTACGCACCCTTACGCGCTTTATGCACCCTTACGAGCTTTATGCACCCTTACGCGCGTTTTACGCACTTACGATTTCCTTCTGTTTTTGATTAGGTGGCCACCTTACGATTTTTAATTTCTGTTGTCTCCTTCTCTTGTCTTTCTTTTTGTTTTTTCCTCTCGGCTGGTCTGAGCTCAGTTTATTGCTGAGCGAGGGCTGGCTGCTAGCTTGGCAATATTGAATGATTTCAATATTTATTTTGATTATTAACAAGCCTCTTATTCTTAAATAATTCCAACATTCTTAGATTTTGTTTGATTTACTTAATTTATCAAAATCTTTGATTTAAGATTATGATATTGATTATCTTAATTGTATTTAGTTTAAGTTCTTCTAATAACTGTAAAAGTAGCCTCTCTTCGTTTAGTTTTTTTGTACTTGCCTATATTTTATAATAATTTCTTGAAACTTACACTCTCTGTTGTCTAATTATTTTTATAGTGTCATGTGCAAGGTCTAAAACCCAAAACCCTTTAGAAAAAATTATTAGCATGTTTTGGGGTTTTGAAATTAATTTGATTTGACTTACTTGAATTTCTAAGCCAATAGTGAGTTGTAGTTTAGAAATCGCTGCCCAAGTTCTGTAATTCTGCTTTAACACCCACTCATCCTCAGCCCCTATGGCTGGCACTCTGTGCAAGTTAAGGAATGAAGCTTACCTACTTATCCTACTTCACGCTTCTTTGCCCTCCCTCCCTCCACAAGAAACTCACCAGCTCAATAAGTGTTCAGCAGAGCTGCATCGTAAAGCTCGATCCTATACTGGATTAACTGGCATTAGAATGAGAAGCAAGTTGATATGCTTCCCTTCGAAGCAGAGTGCTCTCATTGAACAATAACTTTAGCATGTAAAGCAAGCAGCTCACACCAGCTGCTCCAACTGCAACGCAGACCCAAGTCTTCTGTATATTGTTAATGATATAGGCAGATACTTACAATTGTAGCTTGGTCAAGGCACAAATCGCGGAGTGCGATGACGCAAAGTAGAGAGTTGTAGTAATCATAGCAATCCAGCACAGCACAAATAGCATCGCACTCTCCACTTCCACGTTGTATGCATGCTAAGCATCATCAGCACAGAGAATTCATGAGCAAACCAGCCTCAGCAGTGAGGCATCCTCAGTTCAGCAGATCACGACGATTGAAGCAGTGAATTAAAGTTTTATATGCGTGTGAAATTAATATTCGATGGGTTACATCGAGAGTGAATTAGGGAAGTGAATTAGGTATTAAATAACGTAAATTAAATCAAAGACTCTATATCATCTGAAGGCTCTGCTCTCAAGTGCCCCTCCTCTCTCACTAGCATCAGCTGCAATGCCTCCTGCTGATCAAGCACAGCTAGAAAGCATGTAGGACTCGCCATCGGTAGGAGTGATAAGCACTCTCACTGGGTCGTTGTTTGAGGAGGCCACTGTAAGTTTGAACTCGGCTCCAGCCTTTACACTGATGTTGAATTCCTCGCACGCACTTGCAGAAGAGGTCACCTTTATGGTTCTCCACCTCGAAAGCATCGTCTTGCTGCAGATACTTGCGTTTCCTGTACACCTGCACCTGGTAAGCGTTGGGCGTGTTGTGCTGGTAGACGAATTGCAGCCTGAGTGGTTCGTTCTGCTTGTCTCTGTAGTTTAGCTGTTCCATGTGTGCCTCCTGGTTTTTAATTTACTAATAATTAATAAGTGGGGAATTAGATTATAAAGCACTGTTGTAGTGTGAAGGGAATTCAGGCATTTCAACGCACTCTGCGAAGCAAAGCGGTTAATGGGCATGAGAAGTGAATTATAGAAAGTAATTAATGAATAGTAGACTTTAGATGAGAAAGATTTAGACATCCTAAATGTGTACAGTTGTAAAGTTTAAGTTTTATCCAATATAAAATCTATGAAATAAATGCTTGAATATAACAAAATATAAGGAGTCTGTTGATCCAAGCTGCCCTTAGGTGTGAACATCATTGCAGGTTGACAGCTTCTTCATAATCTCATTCATTATTCAACTCTTAAGCAGCTTTTTCTGCTCCTTGATTTCCAACGGCTTGTTCAATGGGAGCTTAGTCTCTTGCAGCTTGATCTCTGGCATCCTGGTCAGCGTTAGCTTGATCTCCAACGTCCTGGTCAATGTGAGCTTGATCTCCAACGGCTTGGTCAATGTGAGCTTGCTCTCTTGAAGCATTTTCTACTTCACTCATCTGCTTCTACTGAGTTTCATCATGTGACTGTGATTGAGAAGTCTATTTAGATTTGGGTCTAGGGATGCTCATGATACTAGTTTGCTGCTTCTTAAGGTGAGGCTGTAGCGCAGATCTGCTTAAAAGGTCAGATCTCTGAGGAGTAATACCCTTACTAGTCGTGCCATCACTGGTAGAAGTCTCATGATGGGAACTACCAGGTAACTGGTTCGAGTTTTACTGAGGTATAACCCCAAATTGATTCTGCCCACGATTGGTAGAAGTATTACCAAATAAAGAATTCCCAGCCTCAGGTTTCTCCATACTATTGAATATTTACTGTTATTAGTCCTTAGACGTCATCATCCCATGATTAAGACCAGCGTTTTGTTGGCCGTAACCATGGTTTTAATTTTACAATCCCGTATTTTCGTCTGAGATATCATAAAGACCTGGAATTGTTCCATCATGCTTCCTACCCCACGTGTCATTGCAACCTTAAGAGTTAGTTTATGGAACATTTCCATCACCAAGGAGTTAACCTTAGTTGATAGAGTGTTATTAGTCTGGTTCAATCTGTTGAATTTAAGTACCGAGTCCCTTATCTAGTTAATTTTCATCATCCAAGAGTATGACCTAAGTTTTATCTTCATCAGTATCGAATTATTTAACACTGGATGGCCTCTACCTTGAATTGGAACCCGTTTGATTGCTATCCAGTCTTGAATTCGAAGCATTTGCGTTAGCTTACCCTCTGTTTAAGGATAGGACCTCTTTGCTTTGATTTTAAGAAGGAAAATCAAGTAGTTTTGGCAGTTTTCTATGTTGTAAGAGCTACCTTTACTTTTGTCTCTATTCCTATCTGCGGGTAACATCTTCAGCGTAATACTTGTACATGTCATTACCAATCGTTTCTCTGCTCTGAGTTTACTTGAAGCCTTCATCTTGCTGGTAATTTTTCTGACCCTAGAAATCATTCATGCCATAGTTTATGTTGCTTCCAAACATTTCCTTTCTGTTTAAGTTGTACCCTGAAGGAAGCTGCTGCTGCATCTGATTCATGTTAGTTGACACTCTAGACTACTACTAATCCCTTTGCTGGTGATAGTTTTACGAGTAGTTTTGGTGAACTCCTTCATAGAATTACTGTTGATTGGGGTAATTTGGAAATGTTCCGATAGGTGTAGTTCCATAAATTTCAGTAGGATTTCTCTGCTAGAATTAGTTCATTGATGAGAGAACTTGCTGGATTTGCATCTTGTCCTGGTACTGTTATCTATGTTGCTCATGTACATTGTCAAATGCTTGCGACTATCTTATAGAATGGGACTGCTGATAAGGATTTGCTTGGCTTGCCTGTCCATAATTAGAAATCCTTGAGGGAGTTTGTGAAAGTCTATAGCTCTGCATCAAGTCTTCGTCTTCCATTTCTACATCTTAGTCAGAATCACTAATCTATATCATGCTGTTGAGTGTAAGTCCTTCAAACATTACAGCGTTGTCATGATCATTTGAAAGCTAGTTAATTTTTCTGATGTAGAATGATGGGGGTTTAACAATCACTTTCCTATAAAGAAATGTTGAATTTAAATCCACTTACTGAAGAGTGTCATTCTTTTTGGAGCTGTAGTGCAAAAACCTGTTCTTGAAAGCTTTTAAGTGGAGAAGCCATGGCGAGTTCTCAAGCAGAGCTTATTCTCTGGCAGACAGTCCATCTAGATTTTTGATTGGAAGTCTCTTTACTTGGTCTTTTAGGGCAAGAAAAATTTCGTCATCATATCTCTGTTGTTTTGAAAGATAATTATCTGGCCAAGGAGTATTTCTCTATGCTTAATCAGCGAGGCTTTGAATAAGACCCATTACAATCTTTAGATCATCAGGGATCGACCAGTTGAGTGCGAGAGGATGGAATTCATTCTCCTTCAGTTAGAGATAACTATAGAATTTTAATCTAAAATATGCTTACGTTGATTCATAAATCTTGAAATACTCTTGGTAAGATTTATGGATAAGTTCCATAAAAGTTTCATGAAGACTTTCGAGTACATCCTGTGCCAATAAAAGATCTTTCCTTGAGGTTGTGCGAAGCTCTGAATTCTGGGAGGGTTTTTAACCAAGGTGACGAGTGTGTTAAACTGATAGATTGAGTTAATAATGCTTAGAGGCCTGTTAGGATATCCCTTCTAAGCTACAGACACACCATTATTTATTTAGCCTCCGAGCATTTACCCTAAAATATTTAGCTAGCATTAAATTCTTACTTAACATATCAGAGCGTTCTTAAATAGATTTATTAGCAAATCTATCAACGAATTCAATAATGTATTCGAAATTCTTGTAGGTCGAAAGTTGGGTCTTGTAGTAAATGACTAAGTCATTCGGAACTTCCTTCCATGTCTCACATTTCGAGGCTTTTTCATAGGTGAGTCTTATCACTTGATTCTGAAGGTATCCAATTCCTCTATGCAAATCAATGTACGCCTGATGAAGATTAGTTGATGAGTACCTATAAATTAAGTTAGACAAATGGAAATGTTACATAGAAAAGAAACGCACGAAGAATTAACGAGTCCTGTATTGGAAATCGTCGTATTAGTATAGAATAGTCTTCTCCATTTCATATCTTAGCTTGCACCCATAGAATCGCACTTCGAATACCTGCTTCATACCTGTAGAGAACGCGGGGTCTTCAGTAAAATCATGTATAAACACCTGGCAAGCTTCTTTCAATTCATTATTCTTCGAATCGATACTTTTGGGGATCAACACAGTCTTTTTACTGTACGAAGATTTGATCGTCAATGATTTATCAGCATTCTTGCGGATGACACCGAATATTGACTGAGGAATGTCTCGACCACGTTGATGGAAGATCAGCTCTACAATGATAGAGTTCCTGTCGTCTAGATAATCAGAGAAAAGCTTTTCGTTATCAGAAAACTATTGGCCGAAGCTGCCAAGCTCATAGAAACTTGCTATTGTAATCTATTGTACCGAGCCTTTTGAATACATATGTTCTAGAGAGCTCATCTAAGACAAGCCAGTCGAGAGCATGCAAGAGAGGAAACTTCATGGGGTTCAAGAAGAGGGGGTTCACAATAGGCTAGGGGGCTGCTTTGAAGAGTGCACATAGTAGCATACAGAATGATCTCCTTTCGATATAAACCAGGCCATCGCTCAAGAGGTTCACAAGTTGCATGAGTTAGTCAAGGTAAGGAGTCTAGTGTTGGCAATTGAGCACTTTGCTGCAGAAGTTTACATTGGGATTGAATGCATGCTTGTCCTGTACTGGTAATCCTTGATTCTGTTTGGTTAATGATGAATCGATGAGGAGTAAACATTAGTCTGTAAACAGAAGCGTTAAAGAAGGGAGAACCAGTGTAATTGTACCAAGAAGACTCGAAATTATCCTGTATGTACTCAAAGCATTCATTAGCTTTCTGAATCATGAATGGGTATTGGAAATATTCTGAGGGCAGTAACTCTTCAAATCTCTCCTTGACATACCAACAGCGAGTGAATAAGAAATGGCTGGGGATCATGTCAAGCTTGTCCTTGACTTAGCTTTGAGATGCTTACTCAACATTTTAGCTTAGAGTCTTCTGGTGGTATTTCTTGCGAGAACTTAATGGGTATCTGTGTTGCTCAAACTGCTTTGATTGGCATTGACATTAAGCATTTACTGGTCTTCTTCTCCGTCATCGGGATCACCACCACCAATATTATTTTAGTTGAGTGAATTGAGAGAGGTTTTCTGTCTCTTTAATCTCTGCTTTTCATTTTCTTTTATCACGTCTGAAAGGTCTACTTACTCAGTTCTCTTACCAAGCATTCTCTTGTACGTTGTTTGAGTAATTAGCTGGACCTCTCGGTCTTTTTCAACGAAGCAAGATTTTCTTTTCATCTCAAGTTGATATTAGACCACTTTTTCGTTTGCAAAGAAGAAGTCAACAGCACAGGTTCCAGAGTTCATTTTTTGGGAATTCTAAAGCATTTCCAGAAGAGGGAACTCACCGAAGCAATCACTCTTCGTGTATTTCTTTTCGAACTGGGTGAGAAGTTAATTCACATCTCTAGAGTAGTGAGAGGTTTTCAGGTCTTCCGCGATGGTGTTCTTGAGAATAGTCTCATAGTCCTCTTTTAGCTTTGCCTCAATCAATTCCCAATTGAAATTATCATTAGGATTGGGGGAACGCTTTAGTTCATGTTCATCATGCTTTCAGTAACACCACATGCAGGTCGTTCGTAGTTAGAAACTCTCATAGCGCAGCTGAATTGGCTTCCATAAGCTGATTTCCTGGTCTGGCTTTGGCGATGTCTGTCATATCGAGTCTCCCTTTCCTCTGAATGGTCAGAGTTGTTAAAATTGCTGCTCTTTCTCACACTGTAGGGTTGTTTTTAGCTGGGCTCTCTCTGGCTTTGAAGTCTGCTTCTTGAGGGCTCTGGGGTATAGCAGTCTCTTTATTTGGCAAACTTGCTCTTGAAATCGCTTTCGAAGGTGGTCTTCTTCACTGAGGGGATGTTTCTCAGGTTGTAGGGAGTGATCACGCGTTACTTCATCTGTTTGGGGGATTGTTGATCATCATCATCCTCATCATCATCATCTTCAACATAATGATTGACTTGGGTGCGACTTTTCGAAGAGTTTAGGCTGCTTGCTGCTGGTTTAGGTAAGGGTTGGTAGGTGATGGGTTTGCACTTTGTCCCCTTGAGGTCTTCTTCAGTCTCTCAGCTTCTTATACCACAGCTTCATCTGCCAAAGCCTCGATTTCCTTGACAAAATTTTGTTCTGCGGGATCGTTGTACTTGGCTTTGAAAGCATTCAGAAGTTCAACATCATTTTTGATCTCGAGTCCTGAAATCTTGAGGACTTTCTTGACATTTTAGTTGGTCGTAGGCTTGGTGAACTTCTTCTCTTGGTAGTCTGCGGGCATAGGGTAATCAACTTAAAATGAACTACCACTGATGGTATAGTTGGTCTGGCTTTGAATTTAACCTTTCTGGATCTGAATGTTGATGTTTTTAGATTAAATCAAATCATCCATGTCCTTGCGGAATTATTCTGCCTCGGCGAGAGTGAACGTAGACTGAGTGGCAGTGTTAATGCTAACCTGACTCATGATTTATGAGACAAAGTTACTGGCTGGCTTGCAAACGTACTCGGTCAGGATAGGGTTCATTCCTTTGCACTGGATCAGCTTCTTCATGAGCAAGGCGATGTTGAATGGATTTCCTGATGCGAGGATTTGACAAGGAACAGTTGAAGACCAGGTTTTGCTTGGAGTTCTTGCACTCCATAGTCACTTTGGCATGTTGCAGCATCAATCTGATGGCACGATCCCCTTCATAGCTGAAGAGATGTGCCTGAGTTTATCGAAATCGGTGTTGGAGAAGTTAAAAGTTCCTGTGGGAAGCAGGAAATCTTCGAAAATCATTAAATTAATTATAAAATTCTGAAAGATCGGACTTAAATCATAGTTCAAAATCTCAGAATGATTTTCATTGGTTTGATTTTTTAGTGTGATTTGAGTTATTAGTATTAACTATTAAACTTTAAAAGACTGTAATATATATAAACCCCTCACAAGGAACAGCACTTAGTTATTGGAAATGTTACATTCATTCAGTACATCATCGATTGGTAGCGAACATTCATACAATTCCTTTTCATCGCAGTCGATTCTGAACTTTGGATTTCTCTGCAATCAAGAGTTAGAGGAAATCAATCAGAGTGCGCTGAAGCCATAGTAGAAGACTATACTCAAGTGGACATCGGTGGTGCTGGGCACCAACTTCCCCTCAATTCCTAAGCCATTGAAGCTCTCTTACACTTCAGGTACTCTCCTTAACAATTGGTAGGTGCCGCCATCAACGATGGGAATTCTGGGTGGACAAATCATACGACTGCCATTGGACAATGTTGAGTGAGCAGTATCATCGTTAGTCGATATTTCAAGTTTGGCAACTGATGACTAGCTTTGTTATGGCCTTGAGCAGTACCTTCGTATGATTAGAAAGCCATAACAGTATACAGGGTAGAGAAACTCTAATGTAATGCATAAGAACCTGCAGATAAAGTAGAACGATGAGCTGTGGTAGGGCTTGCAAGACTTCATGAAAGAGCAGGGTGGGGTTTTCGATTTATCAAATCGTGAGTACTCAAACCATTAACCAATGAATGGATCCTCCAAGAATCCTTACCTGCGCCGAGATGCGAAGCTGGCGCTAAAGAAAATCTAAGTGGTTTAACAATACAAGGTGGAGGGCATGAAACCCAAGGATTTAGCACTTGAGATGGGTGTGGATCGACGATTTGTATACAAAGCAATCGAGAAGTTCAAGTATGAGGTGGAGCACAGAGTGCTGAATCCAAAACAAAACTGAAGAATGGGAGGAAGAATACGCGGAGCAACCCGCTGTTGCTGAAGGCGATTGCTACTATACTTGAACAGCAAGGCATCTACAAGATTACTGGCTGGCGCCTGCATCATAACTTGCTTGAATTGCAGAGTAAGGACTAAGAATATAAGAACCTAACAGTGCCCAGCGTTGCTACGCTATTAAAGGTACTCAAGGAAAGTTTCCATTTACGATTTGGCAAAGCCCAGAACGCCAATGCGAAGTATAGAGACCCATCCTTCAACTAGAAGAGGCTTTGGGTGTCAAGACTGCTCGCGCAGCTATTCTTGGAAGATGCAGTGATCATATCAGTGGATGAATCCAATTTCAGGAGCGATTACATGCCTACAAAGCAATGGAGTTTCAATTCAGCTGCCCTTCACAAGGAAAACCAATAAGTTGACTCCTCTCTGGCCCTGCTGTTGGTAAGACTGAGGTTCTCGTCACCGACGATGTCATCCATTATGGCGAGATGCTGGTTGGCTACTCTAACATCGAATCGAACACATCTATAATCAATGGGGCCAGAAAGTATGATAAAATGAAGACCCCGAACACCCCATTTTTGAAAGACCAAGTTTCAATTCAAGATGAAAGTGACCTGAAAGCTGAAATTCTGAGACCCCAAGTAATTCTGGGAACCTCTAGGTAAGTATTGCTGCTTTTGCTTGACTATTTGAATACAGCGTCATCAGCAGCTCGAGAGATGTCAAATCTGATGGTAAGGGTTCTATAGTAGCTTAAGAAGACTAAATTGGCAATACTGCACGAATAGTGGCTGGATCTAGAATTGTTCCATAAAAAATTTCAAGGCCAAACTCGAAATCGATCTTTACAAAGTTACGGAGGAAATCTTCCGGCTAGAGAGAGCATATCTTTGATGTAAAGGAGTAAAGCATCGCTGCCACCCCTGTCAAATGCAGCGATAAATACAAGTATACTCAGCTGTCACCTATCCTAGAAGTCCCAGAGGGCAGTGCTCAATAGACATCCCTGCAGAAGCGCTTCGGCGCGATCAGAATATAGAGCTCTTCCAAGAAATCAAGCAGCTAACCATAAACCCCTCTCAAATCTGCTTCTGTTCTCACTCCATTGGTCCAGAACCTGGCCAGTCTCAGATTATAATCAACTCAACGCAAGGGCAGCGAGGTATTGAGCGCGAATAGCAACGAAAACATGGCATGCATCACTCCCCGACGCTTGCAGCTGTCCAGCAGGCCTCAAAGCAGCAGCTAAATCACAGAGAATCGACAGGAAGGTAAGCAAATTCTATGGATTTTGACACTTTTATAGATGATTCTAAGTTCCCTCAGTCCATTAAGGGGAGTAATCAAGCAACTCAAGCTGTAGTCGATGCAGTTGATGCCTTACCATCATTCACTTATACTCCCATCGCAGTCTCGAAGCAGCAAGTCAACCAGCGGTTGGGTCTTACGGGGTCTTGGCTCGAAATCTCTCAATCACCAAGGAATCCACTAAGAGATAGCAATTTTCGATGAGCTTTGTGGCAGCCATCACCAAGGACCAGCTGATCTCTAGCCAAATCATTGAGGGGGCCTTCGATGCTGTGCTGTTCGAGAACTTCCTCTATCACACCCTGCGCCAGCTGCGCACAGACAAGGATCTCGCCCATAAAAAGATCGTGCTGCTCATGGACAACGCAGTCATTCACAAGTATTCAGAGGTGCTGGAGACTGCTAGGAAGTTCAAGGTGACTGTCCTTTTCAACGCTGAATACTCACCCTGGCTTAACCCCATCGAGCAGTTGTTCTCCTACATCAAGAGGCACCTCCGCTAGGAGCAAGCAGACAGCAAGTAAGTATTTTGGGCCTAACTTTTCATAGGATCCACCTGGTGAAGCGGCTTTCGCAGATTCTGAAGGCAATGACCAAGACAGAAGTCAACAAGCTCTGGGCTTTCAGTGTGAAGCAGTGGTGCAGCACCATCAAGCATGGATTTGTGTGAAGTTGAGCTGAAAGACGATGAGTTGAGGTGTAGGAGCTATTGAAGACACCAATACATACAGAAACAGCAGTTCAATCGTCAAATTTATTGATTAAAAGCCCCCTTATTACATATCACACTTTTAAATTTTAATTTTAACTAATCAAACCAAAAATCCAAAAACCTCTCTAATTTTCGCTCATTAAAATCGTCATTTTGTCTCCTCCTCCACTAAAGCTGCCGAATTTGGTGCTCAAACAGTCGAGCAGGACTTGAAAGTTGCTGAGCTGGGGGTTTTAAAACATGGAGAATACGATAGGGTCCTAAATTTCATCTTCCACTCAACAAGCAACGAGTTATTGACCATTTATGGTGATTCCACTCTCGATCGATGAAATTTAGTCAATGATTCCAATCATTAGCAATGAATTTATGTGTAAGACAATAAAACTTGCAACTGGCTACTCAGATAAGGATACAGTTTTTAAATTTATGATTTCTACTCATACAACTAACAATACTGATAAAATTTGAGAAATTCTTCAATCATGGTGTATAAGTGTTCAAATAGAGATCGCTAAATGTAAAGTTGGTTAAAATTAATATTATATATTTTATTTTCTATTAATTTATACAATTTCCTATTTTTATCTATTTTAGCAATATTATTCAATTTGAGGCCTAGTAGAGAGTCTGAAGCTGTTTAGTCATGTGATCAATAGCGTCATTACTGATTTTTTCGATCTTTAAAAATTCATGGTTATTGCCGAAGCCCCCGATTTATGGATATTGGAAAGTGTGTTCTTGCAAGCAATAATCAAACTAGGAAGCTAAAGAGTGTGGCAGTACTGACCCATATCTTAATTGTGAGCTGCGCAAATAGCAAACGGGATACACTACAGTATCATATTCATTTGTTGGTTGGTTCTTAATTACACAAACATAAATATTAGCAATAAATTACCCCCTAGATATGCTAAACGGTACTTTGATTTAATTAATTTAGGATCTTTGTGGATTTATTATCTAATGGATTCGGTTAAAGTAGAAATTACTAAATCTTAAGTAGTTTTAGTTAATAACTAACTGCTGCCCTACCCATTTCTTTAATTCAATTTATTACAAATTTAAATTTATTTTCCTCCTTATTATTGCACTTTGATTTAAAATTTGTGAAAGAACATTCAAAATATAAATGATCCAAAATACTTTAATGAATTTGCTGTGAAAGGAAAATTCGAAACTACTGAATTGTGAATATCATTAAGAGTAAACAATTACTAAACTCAACATTGATTTGTATTTATTCAACACATCCATCTATCTATATAAAAATTATTCATAACCGTTTGTAGAGCTGCTTATTCTTCTTCATTTCTTCTATTTTTACTTTTGCTGCATTAAATCCACTCTCTTTTGATATTCAAACTGTACCTTGTTTTGTTGCAATTTCTTGACATGAATAATTTTCTGTAATTTCTGACAATTCACAGTATTATGCTTCACTTTTTTATTGCAGTAGTTTTAAGCTTTCACGGTGGATTGCTCGATATTGTAACTGGCACCCACTTCTACGAGAATGCGATTATTTTCCTCCATACAGCCTGGCACGTAAAGTGAACTTGTCAGAGGTACCATTATTTCTATGTCAGCTGCCTTCTCTTTCAAGAATACAATAACGATACAGAATATGTTATGCACTTTTATAAGAGGGACTCGACAAATTGAAAATTGTGTAAATAAAACTTTTCTTATTTCTTCATAATTTGTAAGTTTTTTAGACAAGCAGTTTTCAATTAACTTAAATTAAGAAGAAAACCATCAATTAGCAGATTTCAATATTATTTAAATATATTCAGAAAGAAATAATTAGTTAAACTTTCATCTGTCATCTCTCTTATAGTATAATTGACTAAACTTTTTATTTAAAATGATGGCTGAATCATTGAATTTTCAGACTGCAGTTTATAGTTATTGGATTGAGTTAGTCAATTGATAAATTTCACTCTCAAAAGCCTTCTTCAATTGAATAAGTTGCTGTGGTGGCACCTCGGTGATATTGACGTCTTTAGGAGCAGACATATTACTTAACAAATATTTTAATATCAATTAAACAATTCAAATTTAAGTAAGCAACTAATTCATCATTATACTAAAATATTAATAATTAATCATACTAAGAAAAACATGTCATTTTCCCTATTTTACATGCTAGAGTCTAGTCCTGGTTATGAATGCTTACGTTATTCTAAACGAGATATTTCTCAAGAAATGCAAGATAAAATAAGTTATATTTAAAAAATGAGGTGTCTTATACTAATCTATAATGAATAATATGTTGAATTATCACTTATATAATTGGACTGACATTTTATTCTATGTAATTTGGACAAGCATCATAAGATGGCAGGTGTAATGTGACTTAAATATTCAACTCAAAGAATCAAGTAATTATAATAATTAAATTTTCTAATTTTAACAAATTTATTCTGTTTATATATTCATTCAAAAAACATAGGAGATGTAATATATCATTTAGTGTTAAAAATCTAATATATTTTAGGACCTTTAATAGCTCTAAATAGCTACATTAATTATAAAAATAATTATTTATATTTTATATAACTTTGTCTTATACATTTTAATAGCTTCTTTTTCTTAATGGAATTTTTGTTTAGGTGAGTCATAAAAAAATAAAAAAAGAATTAATGATTCAGTGTATAGATTATTAAGAAATAACAACTTTAATTAAAATTATAGACTAAGTTATATGTAAATAATTGAATAATTTAATAGTTAGGATTTTTGAAATCAGAAATATTGACTAAAAAAACTCTATAATTTGGTAGATATAGATTTATTGCAACTCTTCTGTCTCTCGGATTGTTACCAAACTATATTATAGAATGAAAAATAGGAAAAATCTTTATACTTACAAAGTTTCGTTACTGGAATATTGGACAAATATAACGCCCTCAATTCTTATTTTGGCCTAATCTATCATACAATTTAATGTAAAGTAAACCAATCACTCATTTTAATCAGCACTCTTTCTTCGATCTCAGACTCCTAACTGCTTTTGCACTGATTATTTAAGCTGATTTGATTATGTCAGAGTATAGTAATGGTTCCATTTTAGTTGTTCTAACATTATCATACAACGCTTTGATTCATGTACAACCCTGGATCAAGGATGCGCAATGTTGGCTGCTTATTATGAAGCATTCATCTTCATCTGCCATAGGTGGGGTGTTATGATCATGACAGAAGGCAAATGCTAAAAGGAGGGATAGACAGTCAGAGTACATCTCTCTTTAATTGGAAAACCAAATATTAGATATAAAATGAAAGAATGTATCAGTAGAAAAGAAAGAATAGATGGCCAATAATTGAATATAGACTTTTCCTTCATATTAAAATCTATTAAATCAACTCATATGATTGATTATATAAATAACTTTAACAAATTATTGAGTGTAAAAGTTAACTTATGAATAATAATAATTTGATTTATAAATGAGTTTATAGCAATATGAATTTTTAGGAAGTCTCAATCCTCCGTTTAACATTTAACATTATTGGATTCAAAACCCCAAAACCCTTTCAGTAGTTTGATTGAGTTTTTGATTGATAAAAGTAGACTATTAGTGCATACTTTATTAGGGTTTTAATAGGTTTATGTAGGGGTTTAATGTTTAAATGTAATGTTTAGTATTGTGTATTAGATGGGTTTTATTTTTACTATTCACTCAAACTATACCTTGGCATCATGTGCTATTTTCTAAATTTGATATCTCCTATCCAGTTGATCATTTAGTCTATTGTTTGCTCTGCTCTGTGGTTTGGTCTTAAGATAATCTGCTCAGCCATATTTTTCATTTTACCTTTTATCTTATTCTAGTCTAGATATTGCTGTATTCTCTGCTTTGAATCTTTCTCTCTCTTACAGCTATAGTAATCATTTCTTTGCATATCGCATTCAGCAATAATTGCTGCTAGAGCCCATACATCCCACTTAATATCACCATCTCTCCAGTCCTCTCTTTCTGGAAAGTATCGAGGAGTACCATAAACGTTGCTAAGTCCTGAAGCTTCAATTCTTTATGATCTATTGAAATCAATTATTACTACTCTGAGAGTTGAAAAGTCAAGCATAATATTCTCAGGCTTCAAGTCTCTATGAACATACCCTAAAGTGTGCAGCTCTTCTATGCCTTTGCAAACATTTGTAAGAATAAGAGGTAGCTACTTTGGAACTCTTTAATCTTAAATGTAGTCTCTTAAAGTCATTTAATATAGAGGGAGGCGAAAAGCAACATGATCTTGAGCAAGGAGTATTGCATCGAGCTTAATTATAAATCTGCACTGTCTATCCCTTGCTTTAGTAAGAGCTTAGTACTCATTGACAAATTTCATTTGATACTTGTCATCGCATTTAAAGTAGTTGAATGGATAAATCTTGTATGTGAACTGCTTATCAGTTATGACCTTTTTCTCAAACTTGTCCTCAAGTATAAGATAACTTTCCTTACATACTTTAAGGTCAATTACTTTTAAAATTGGAAGCTTTAGTGCTTGTATCTTCAGAGTGATTTTCACTATCTCAGAAGCTGGAGGTTTCTAACTGCTTTAATAAGCTTATTTTCTTTCTTAACTCTTTGTTCCAAGGATTCTAAAGGGTCTCTTGGCTTTCTTTTTTGAAGGAAGACCTCACAATTCTCAGGATCTATGACTTCAAACTTCTTGCCATGATGGTTTTATAGGTGAACTTTTAAATCCCTTGAATGGTTATACTGTTTATTGCAATAAGGGCAAAAATATTTTCCATCTATCTTATCATGCTTAAGATAGAGCTTTGGCTTGTTAGAATGCTACTCTAAGATATGAAGCTTAAGAGCAGATTTATAAGTGAAGTTCTTTTCACACTCTTCACATAAATGTAAATGCTTTAATTTCTTTTTTCTCTTCCTCCTCTTCAACCATTTTTATTGGAACTTCGCATTGAATTTCTTAGCTCTGCATTACTATTTAACAACTGAATTGTTATTCAAAGTCTGAGACCTAAGGTTAGAGAATTTCAGGTTCGTACTAGGTAAATGCATCACAAGTCGTAATTTTCTTTTGATTCATGAAGGAAAGTTTTTGCTGGCTAATGCCAAGTAATGCCGCTTTTCTTAGTAAGTTGCCGTCATTTTATAAATACTATTAATAAATATATAAGCTGTTTAAATTCTACTTTTATATACAAGTAAGAGCATATCCTCAAAGATATAGAGAGGTTTAATGGGAACAGAGTGAGAGACATTAGTTTTATATTTCTAAATTTTGAGATAATTTATATATTATTTCATCCATTTTATAAATTAAAATGCACCTAAATGTGTTTTGAGGAGTTAGGTGGTGCTCCTAAATATGTTCTCGTAAATTTAGGAGGGGAATTTTTAAAATTTAATTTTTTTAATGCACCGCCTAATACGGTTTTGAACTTTAATTTAACCTCCTAATAAAGTTTTAAAGAAATTAGGAGCACCACCTAATTAAATTAATTATTATTAGGAGCAATTTAATGGAGAAAGTTTGATAAAAATGGAAGTCAAACTTTGAAAAACTTGGAGAAAGTTCCTCCATCTTTATCTATTTATCTGATTCAGGTTGACCTCCAAGTGGATCTCCCTATTTAGTAGAAAAATTTTAGTAAGTTTAGAATGGATATCCATAATTTTAAATTTCATTAACATTTATAGAAACTGGAAACAAGATGGAGTCTATGAATGATGCAATGAAGAGAATTTAATCTCAAGATTTAATAGGAAAATTCAGAAGTAAGGAAGATCTTTACAGATACTTGGTATAGCAAGGTAAGTTTTCACTTATAACTAACTTATTAACCATAGTTGGATTGTTCTTGCCAACACAGGAGGGAACAAAAATATCATTCTTAAAAGCGTTGCTAAGTGAAGAGAAAAAAGCTTTTAAGTCTAATGAAATACGAACAAAACCCCAAAACCCCTTAGTGAGGTTTGTAAGTGCTTTGATTTGTAGGGTATAGATGGGGTCTTATTGGGGTTAGTAGAGAAATTAGGCCAATTTACAAAATGAGAAATAGTAATTAGCGAAATTTAGGGTCGATTTATGATGAGAAATATTTAGATTTACTGCTTCAGCTTTGGTATGGTACGAGTATTAATATAGATTAAGTCAAGCCAGTATTGAATTATGCAGCTATTGCAAAGCTCTTACACAAGAGTGCCTCTACTGTTAGGTATCACTGCATGTTAGCTGTTTAGCATTTTAATTCTGGTACTTGAAAGCATCCTACTAGAAAATAAAAGTTCTCACAGCACCATATTGACTACCTCTGTGACTCTAAGACTTTAAAGTATTGGGCACACTTTCTTCTAGACTAGCGAGCTGTAATGTTTCATCGCAAGTTTCCTGATATGCGCATCTCTCCTTAGACTATAGCCAACATTTATAGAAGAAATGGTATTACTTTCAAGACTGTCAACAGAGTGAAGAGAGTGATTGATTTTACAGTTCCATTTTATAGTAATAATTAAAATATATATATGATTAAATGCAGAGAGCTATTGATAATAACATCAAGTTCATACATGCAGATGAAGCTGTGTTTACGTTCAACACTTTTATTAATAAGTCATGGTATAAGAAGTATGATAATATAGAAGTTTATGCCTAAAAAGTGAAGGTAGTCACCCATGCAATTTTAGCTGGTATAAGTGAAGATTCAGGCTTAGAGAGTTATGTGATTCACCCTCGCTCTATTAAGCGAGAGTAGTATATAGAGTTCCTACATAAGCTCAGAGAGAAGTATAGCAACCAAGAGATCATCCTGTTTGCTGATAACCTTTCAGTTCATAAGACTAAGGAGTCTAAGAAAGCTTATGAAGACCTAAACTTAACTCCTGTTTATAACGTTCCTTATAGTCCTTAATTTAATGGAATAGAATTCTACTGGAGTTAAATCAAGACTCACTACAAGAAGCTGCTGCTCTATCATCTTATGCATGACTTGCCTATCGATACAGTAGACTTGATTCAAAGCAGCTGTAGAGAGTAAGCGTAGATAAGACAACAGTTTGTGCGAGAGAAGGAAGAATGAATGTTTATAAATAAGTTTTAGATTTAAACGAATGAATATATTCACATATTAAATTGGCCCATAAAGGGGTTTGGCTTCTCTTTCTTCTCCTCTTCTTAAGGCTTGCTTGGACCCATATTTCTTCTCTTTGTGCCAGCTCCTGCATCTATGTTCATTTCTTCTAGCTTTTAGACATCTTTATAAAGTCTTTTGCTCACTTCATAAATAGTCTATGACTTTCTCTCTCTGTGAACCTTCGCATGCTCTTTCATTAGGATATACCAGTTCCAGGTTTTCCTAGCAAAGTTATGAATCAAAGCTTACGAGAGAGGAATGGATGCTTCTTAAGCTCAGCGAGCCAGGTCTCGCTTATTAGTATGCATTGCTTCTTTTAGTCTTCAGGAGAAATAGAGTAGCATTTTTTGTGAGCTTCTTCTATGATCTCTCTGAGATAACTCTCTCTTAAAGTGCCAAGAACTCCAAAGAAGAAGCTCCTTTCTGGAAGCTTGTTAGAGAGTTGTTTCTTGGTAGGAAGATAAACTACCAACTCTTCATCTTACATCGGATCCTCGTAGAGATTAGTGACTGAAATCTCTTGGTAGTTTGGCATATCTATCAACTTTATTTCATTGTTTTTGAAGGCTTTCTTCTCATCGCAGAGTATAGCTTTTAAGAATGAAATTTTGGTACCTTCCATCGTTGGAAGGAATAAACCCACTATAGTATATGATTCAGTATATGTCACATGCTTACCATGCTAAGAGAGGTATCGATAGAGATCTTCCTTGCTTCTAAATCTTGAGATCATTTCTTAAGCTTCAACCCTCTTCATTGCAGTATTTATAGATTCCATCCTTGT
>ARYC01019280.1:0-29381 GCA_000711775.1 Oxytricha trifallax | reverse complement strand
AATGGATATCCATAATTTTAAATTTCATTAACATTTATAGAAACTGGAAACAAGATGGAGTCTATGAATGATGCAATGAAGAGAATTTAATCTCAAGATTTAATAGGAAAATTCAGAAGTAAGGAAGATCTTTACAGATACTTGGTATAGCAAGGTAAGTTTTCACTTATAACTAACTTATTAACCATAGTTGGATTGTTCTTGCCAACACAGGAGGGAACAAAAATTTCATTCTTAAAAGCATTGTTAAGTGAAGAGAAAAAAGCTTTTAAGTCTAATGAAATCAGAATCAAACCCCAAAACCCCTTAGTGAGGTTTATAAGTGCTTTGATTTGTAGGGTATAGTTGGGGTCTTATTGGGGTTAGTAGAGAAATTAGGTCTATTTACAAAATGAGAAATAGAAATTAGCGAAATTTAGGCTCGATTTATGATGAGAAATATTTAGATTTACTGCTTCAGCTTAGGTATGGTACGAGTATTAATATAGATTAAGTCAAACCAGTATTGAATTATGCAGCTATTGCAAGGCTCTTACACAAGAGTGCCTCTACTGTTAGATATCACTGCATGTTAGCTGTTTAGCATTTTAATTCTGGTACTTGAAAGCATCCTGCTAGAAAATAAAAGTTCTCACAGCACCATATTGACCACCTCTGTGACTCTAAGACTTTAAAGTATTGGGCACACTTTCCTCTAGACTAGCGAGCTGTAATGTTCATCGCAAGTTTCCTGATATGCGCATCTCTCCTTAGACTATAGCCAACATTTATAGAAGAAATGGTATTACTTTCAAGACTGTCAACAGAGTGAAGAGAGTGATTGATTTTACAGTGCCATTTTATAGTAATAATTTAAACTATATATATGATTAAATGCAGAGAGCTATTGATAATAACATCAAGTTCATACATGCAGATGAAGCTGTGTTTACTTTCAACACTTTTATTAATAAGTCTAGGTATAAGAAGTATGATAATATAGAAGTTTATGACTAAAAAGTGAAGGTAGTTACCCATGCAATTTTAGCTAGTATAAGTGAAGATTCAGGCTTAGAGAGTTATGTGATTCACCCTCGCTCTATTAAGCGAGAGTAGTATATAGAGTTCCTACATAAGCTCAGAGAGAAGTATAGCAACCAAGAGATCATCCTGTTTGCTGATAACCTTTCAGTTCATAAGACTAAGGAGTCTAAGAAAGCTTATGAAGACCTAAACTTAACTCCTGTTTATAACGTTCCTTATAGTCCTTAATTTAATGGAATAGAATTCTACTGGAGTTAAATCAAGACTCACTACAAGAAGCTGCTGCTGTATCATCTTATGCATGACTTGCCTATCGATACAGTAGACTTGATTCAAAGCAGCTGTAAAAGAGTAAGCGTAGATAAGACAACAATTTGTGCGAGAGAGGGAAGAATGAATGTTTATAAATAAGTTTTAGATTTAAACGAATGAGTATATTCACATATTAAATTAGCCTATAAAGGGGTTTGGCTTCTCTTTCTTCTCCTCTTCTTATGGCTTGGTTGGACCCATATTTCTTCTCTTTGTGCTAGCTCCTGCATCTATGTTCATTTCTTCTGGCTTTTAGACATCTTTATAAAGTCTCTTGCTCACTTCATAAATAGTCTATGACTTTCTCTCTCTGTGAACCTTCGCATGCTCTTTCATTAGGAATATACCAGTTCCAGGTTTTCCTAGAAAGTTATGAATCAAAGCTTACGAGAGAGGAATGGATGCTTCTTAAGCTCAGCGAGCCAGGTCTCGCTTATTAGTATGCCTTGCTTCTTTTAATCTTCACGAGAAATAGAGAAGCGTTTTTTGTGAGCTTCTTCAATGATCTCCTTGAGATAACTCTCTCTTAAAGTGCCAAGAACTCCAAAGAAGAAGCTCCTTTCTGGAAGCTTGTTAGAGAGTTGTTTCTTGGTAGGAAGATAAACTACCAACTCTTCTTCTTTCATCGCATCCTCGTAGAGATTAGTGACTGAAATCTCTGGGTAGTTTGGTATATCTATCAACTTTATATCACTGTTTTTGAAGGCTTTCTTCTCATCGCAGAGTATAGCTTTTAAGAATGAAATTTTGGTACCTTCCATCGTTGGAAGGAATAAACACCCACTATAGTATATGATTAAGTATATGTCACATGCTTACCATGCTAAGTGAGGTATCGATAGAGATCTTCCTTGCTTCTAAATCTTGAGAATATTTCTTAAGCTTCAACCCTCTTCATTGCAGTACCTATAGATTCCATCCTTGTTCCTTCTCTTGTTATTGAATTTCAAATTTTAATATATAGAGTTCTGGATCCTACTGTTAAAAATCTTAGTATTAAATATGGGCATCTTATAGGAGGTCAACCTGGTAAGGATACGTGGAGAAAGCTGGCAGAAGCTGTAACAAACTTCAGAGATGGAGCTCCATTTTTATCAATTTAGTTCCATTAAATTAGGACTAAATTTGTTTAAATTTGATTAGTACCGGTACTAAATTCGATTAAATTTAATTGGTACCAATTTAATAGTACCAAAACTTAATTAGTACCTAGTTTTTAACTAATGAGGTTTTAATGGAAAAGTTCCAAAATGGTTCAAAACCTAATTGGTACCAGTACCAAACCTGAATTTATTCTCAATTGGTACCAAAATTAGAAATATTAAGCATAAAATTAGAAAATTTATAGTTATAAACTAAGTATAAATATGATGTCTAACACCTAAGAATCAACCATTGTTGTTGCAGTGCCAGCTCCTATATAAAGTTAGTATAGCCAGTGAGGTTTTTACCTATTAATAATAGAAATTTAAATTTGAATTTAAACATGGCGGCTAACTTAAATCGTAAGGCAGTTTCTCTTGGAACAGGTTAATCAGTGCTCAACTTTGGCTCCTCCAAGAACCAGAAGTAATTTATATTGAAAAGGAGGTAGAGCTAAGAGCTCTAGAGTTTGAACCTGAGGTCTTTAAAATTTAAGTTTAAAACAAGAAGTAGAGTGCTGAGATGGGAGTTTAAACATAAGTTGAATTGGTTGAGGAAGATAAGGAACAGCAACAACCAATAGAAAAAATTAAAACATTTTAATGTGAAGACTGCTAAAATTTCTTCTCAACTGAGTCTATCTTGAAGAGTCACATCAAAGAGGTACACTCTGGTAGAGCTGAGATCTACTTCAAGCATGATAAAGTAGATGGTAGATACTAATGCACTACCTGCATGAAGTCTTATACTCACTCAGTTAAAGTAAAGAGACATATGTAAAAGCATCATCTAAGCGAATTTCTGATCAAAGATGAGGAAACTTAAAAGCTTGTACCTGCTAAAAGAAAAAATAACTCTCTTGATTCACAAATAGAGCAGTAGGAGAGACTTAAGAGATAGAAGCGGTTTGAGTCAATGAACAAACCAGCAAATGGTATGTATATTGCATGCTTATAAGAGAGAGCAATGTATATACCTGCATTAAATGCAGTCGACATGAGCAGCTGTATTGAAAACTATTTGAATATTGACGTACCTAACAAGGTAAAACTTATAGTTGTTGATGAATTCGCTTACAAGGTATATCCATTCAAGTATCTCATTAAGAAGGAGTAATATTAAAATGAGTTTGCAAATGAATAAATAGTACTGAGAGAGGCTTAGAAAAGATAATGCAAGAAATTAACTAAGCTCGACGGAGTTATACTTGGTCATGGTTTTATTGCTTTGAGACTCAAGAAGTTTGAAATGACTCTAAGAGAGTATCTCTACCATAATAGATATCCTGATGATTTGAATGAGATACTTACAGATATGACTAAGGGTGTGAAAGAGCTCCATGATCTAGGGTATGTTCATAGAGATTTGAAGCCAGAAAATGTAATGCTAAATCTCTTCCCTTTAGAAGTTTTAGTCATAGATTTCAACAGAGCAATAAGACAAGAGATAGTGACTTTAGCTAAGGTTTTAGGCACTTGTGGATACTTCCCTATAAGAGAGAAATGGACAAATGGCTCTGTATAATGGGATGTTTGGGCGGTAGCTGCAATTATTTTTGAGTGCGATATGGAAAGTATGTCATACTTTGGAACAAAACATGAGAAATAATCAATAAGTTTGGCTGCTAAACATATTAAGCAAGATGTAATATGCAATGAAATTAAGAAGATAGTTGAGATGGTCATCGTAAAAGCTCCAGCATATCCACGATAATCATTGGATGATATACTAGAACAACTACAGGCTGCTAAATTCAAGAGGTATCACAAAGATAAGCAGATAAAATTTGTTTGAATTAAGTGCACTAATACTCATTAAATATTCATTAAATTCATAAAACCTGCATTTTGTCTACTAACCCCAATAAGACCTCAACTATACCCTACAAAATCAAAGCACTTATAAACCTCACTAAGGGGTTTTGGGGTTTTGAATGATCGAGATACCTAACTACCCTGAAATTTCAGTGACAAACCTATATGACGATGCTATGAGTGATCCGGACGTAGCTCTCTACCTTTCATCAAAGCTACAGCTCTCTAATAATTTGCTAGAGAGAAACTTCTTCTTTGGTGTTCTTGCAACTCTGAAACCTGAGTACTTAAATGAAGTTATTTAAGAAGCTCATAAGAAGCGCTACAGCATCTCTCCTGAAGAAAAAGAGAAGCAAGGTATTAAAATAAGTGATACCTGGCTGTAGGAACTTCAAAAGCATCCTTTCATCTCAAGTAAGCTTAGTCTTCTAACTTTATAGAAAAACCTGGTACTTTTATATACTTGATGAAAGAGCGCAGCAAATTAAACAGAGAGAGAAAGTCTCAAGTAAAACATGAATTGAGTAAGAGGCTCTTCAAAGATTTATAAAAGCCAGAAGATATGAACATAGATGCAGGAGCTGGCACTAAGAGAAGAAACACGGGCCCAAGCAAGCCTTAAGAGGAAGAAAAGAAAGAGAAGCCATCTCCCTTTACGGGCAAATTTAATATGTGAACTTATTCATTCGCTTAAATCTAAAATATTTATAAACGCAAAATCTCCCTTTTCTTGCGCATACTTTAGCTTTATCATCGCTGACTCTTTTAGCGGCACTCTTAATAAAATCTACTGTATCTATCTTTAAGTCGTGCATCAAGTGATAGAGTAGGAGTTTTTTGTAGTGGCCTTTTAATAACCCCCAATATAATTCGATACCATTGAACTGAGGATTGTATGGAACATTAAATACAGGTGTTATGTTTAGCCTTTCATATTCTTTCCTTGTGTCTTTAGTTTTATGGACAGATAAGTTATCTACAAACAGAATAATCTCTTAGTCGGCGTACTTATCTCTGAGTTATTATAAGAACTTTATGTATTATTCGGTTTTTATTGAGCGAGGGTGGATAACATAAGTCTCGAGGCCGTTATTTTCGCTTATTCCACTAAGAATTGCATGAGTTTAAACCTTAACCTTTTAATCATATACTTCAATGTTGCTATATCTTTTATACCAAGACCTTGATATGAAGGTATTAACGTGAATACTGCCTCATCAGCGTGTATGAACTTCATATTATTAGTATTAGGCCTCTGCATTAATCGAATATATAATTTAAATTATTCTTATAAAATGGAACATTAAAGTCAATCACTCTCTTAATGCGATTGACTGTCTTGTAAGATATTCCGTTCTTTTTATATATGTTAGTTATCGATTAAGCAGATATGTGAAGTTCAGGAAATTTGCGATGAAACATCACAGCCCTCTAGGCTAGAGAGAAATGAGCCCAGTATTTAAGAGTCTTTTCATTAATAGGATAGTCAATATGATGCTGCTAAAATTTTCGAGGTCTTTTAGGCTTAGAATTAAGCTGCTATCTCTTTAAATTCAATGCTAATAGACAGTGAGACCTCACAGTTGCAGGAGATTTATGAAGTAGCCTTGCTATTGATGTATAATTAAGAATAGGTCTGAGTTGATCACCATATTAATCACATCCATAACGCAACTTAAACAATAAATCTATATACTCACTGTCATAAACTGACCCCAAACCTCGCATTTACTCACTTAAAATACTAATATTTAAACATTAAACCCCTACATAAACCCTATTAAAACCCTAATAAAGTATGCACTAATAGTCTACTTTTATCAATCAAAAACTCAATCAAACTACTGAAAGGGTTTTGGGGTTTTGATTGTTGATTATTAATTTTAAATAAAATCGAAAAAAAAATTAACAAATCCCCGGTGGAAGCTCCCTGCCCCCGATGGAAGTTTCTTGCACTGCATAAAATTTATTTTTTATTTATTTTTCTCAATAGATATTTATTTTTTCTTTATTATTAAGCATAGGGACCACTTAGTATTGTTGTAAATATTTTAGAACATTATCCAAATATTGTTGCAAAAAAATTAATTTATTCTTAAGATTATCTTATCATTCTTATATAAATTATATAAAAAAATTGTTTTTCAAAGTATATAATATATTGTCTATAAAAACTATTTCAATAAATTTATATATTAAACTCTAAACAAAATTTTGGAAGTTTATAAAACTAATATTGATATAGGATAAATTAAAATATTATTATCGATAGTCAATGTATTTATTTGTATAATTAATTTCTAAATTGCAAACTTAATTCTTCTGGAAATGAGAAATATTATCAAAATAAATCATACATAAAAATGCATAAATTTTAAGCGGGGCAGGAAACTTCTTAGGGAGACAGGGAACTTCCATCGTGGTCACGAGGTTCCCTCCCCTTATCTGTTATTTTAACAAGAAATTAATTTTTTTAATATTATTTTGTTCGAAATGAACAAAATTATTAAGAAGTAATGCAATAATGAAATATTAAATAAAGTAAGTTGTTCGATTAGGTATTTCTTATAAACCTAGATTGATTTCATCATAATAAATCGTCTGAACCAATATCGTGGTTGGATCTGTCAGCATCAATATCACCGCGTAATCTAATAGCAAAGTAGATTCTGTCTCTTGCAATCTCAAATCTAGAATATCTTGGCATGTCCAAGGTGAAGTGTGAGAAACTGGCTGCAAGCATTTTTCACGAATGTCATTAAGACTATCTTGTGCTTTTAATCAGTGCTTGCTGGAAGTCTGGCTACTCCAGACAAACCTCAGATAAAAAGATATCTCTTCGTCAATGAAACTATACATAACTTGCCAGAATAATTTGATGTGAGCCTTGTTAACTGAGGCACCTTCATAAACTGAGATCTTTTTCAAAAAGAGAGCAATATTGAGTGTTTTGCTTCCAATAGCTCTGGATTCTCATTACTTGGAATTCAATATAAATTAGCCATAAAATAAAAAAATCAAGAACTTGCAGATGTTTAAATTGATGACACAGTTGTCTCCATACTCTATGGCCTTAAATTGTTTTTGAGATTCATCGATTCTTGTTTGAATGACTTTCTTAATATACTCATCTAGATATAATTATGTGGCTCTATTGTTTCTACCTCCTGGAATAAATTCAACTTGAGCTCCGTTTGATAACAAAGTGCAATTTTTTTCCTCAATTGCATCTTTGCCTTTGCGTTAATTTTTTAGATCTACAATCATGATTTTTAATTAGTAATAGATAATTTAATATGAAAAGTTAATATATTTATATTAATAAGTATTTCTACTAATCATATACTGATGACTATGCACTCACTTATAATGTAAGTTACAAAACATACTTAAATGTCTTTTTTTAGTGATCCTACCTGGTAAGACCACAGGTATAACTCGACTGTTGCTTTGTCAGATGACTCAGAGAAGGGGTAGAAATGTGATTTATAATTGAAGATGAGGACGAAGAAGAAGATGAAATTAATATTTTTTGCAGATATTTATTTCGGATTATTTTCCATAAATATCTTACCATAAATAAGTATCGAAAGCCTTTAGGTTCATTTCTTTTTCTGCGTCATTTTCGGTATCATCTCATTAATCAATAGTTTACAGAATATTGGAGCAAGATCTAGGGACAATGCTTGTCTTGATCTTATAGAGTAAAGCAATCGAAATGTTTAAACATCTCCATGTGAGAGGGGCTTGTGGAAGAGGGATTGAGCATCCAGCACTCTCTATACTAGCCTTGATTGTTCTTGTTGTTTGGAGTAAATAAGTAGTGGCAGGACAGCTGATTACACCTCATTTTAAACTCACAAAGATTATGTAAAAATGTTTCATTTGATATTAGATTGAAGTTGTTCATATATTTTTTAAAATGATAGAATATTTGAAAATTGCATAAAGATAAAAATTTTGGGGAGAAATTTCCTTCATGTTGCTATAATAAAAATTAATCTTTTTAACATCTATCAACCAACTTCCTGACTAATTTCATTGTTACAATTATACTTAATTTATTAATCAATTAGTCAATATCTCTATTAGCATGGATTCTAAGCACCATCCAAGCACTTGATGTAGCAATATCCTCTTAATATTTAATGGGTCATTAAAATATTAAAATTTTTGATTTTATGTAGAATTTATTGAATTTTATATTTTAAAAAAAGTTCAGGAAACTTCCTCCAAAATGCTTTTAATTTTATTATATATCATAATATAAAAAGTGTTATCTTTAATAAAAGCATAAAGCATTTAATTTAAAAAATATAATATGAACCAAAAAGTAGTATTTCGCTTTTAATATATTTAATTCTTAATGAATTATTTAATTAATTAAAAATAAATCTATCACTTAATATTTTAAATAAATAATAGTTGCAATTCTATTTGTAAATTCATTTTAAATATATGTTATCCTCCCTTTCTTTGAAATATGATAATAAGAAATAACTATTTCTTGTAAGTTTGAGATTTTGAATGCAAATATTACTAAGTGACTCTCTGATGGGACCACCAACTTCAATTAAACGTTCCCCCTTAAATTCAACTTTGAGGATTTGACTGTCACGCTGTTCACTCTAAAGGCTTCTTTGGCTTTTGAAATCTTTTAATAGATTGCATGATTTGACCAAAGATACAGTGAACACCTTAATATACTATATAATATCATGATTATAACATTACGAAGGCATTTACAATAAAGGCCCTAATGATCAACACCACCAGTTTCAGCGAGAGCAGCAGCTTTTCTCACTGTCAGTTCCTGTCTTTCAACGAATGGCAAACTGAAATCATGAATATTTGCTTAATAATACTTTAATTATAAACTAATTAGTTCAAATAATAAGTATAAGTAATCATATTGTTAAGAATATCATTCATTATGAATCCAGCTTGGTTGCCAATCATGTTCTTTCTAAGATATGGCAGTGATTCTAGATGACAATTCTTGAGTTTTCTCTCTGACACTCTGTTTATAACCTTCTTGCAAATGAATTACTATTTATATATCAAGATTATATTCTCTAAATAAAATGAAACAGAACTAATTAATTATATGAAAAGTGTGAAGAGAGTGTAGAAGAAAGTTTCTTGTACTTTGGGTAGTTTTCTTCGGTATCAAATTTCTTGAGAGAAGTATCGATAATTTTTAAGTCTTCTTGACAGTCATCGCTTTTTCCTTCCTTAATAAAAATATTTATAAAATATATATTTCCTTGATGAATTTGATGTCTCCTTTGCTGTCCTATAGGTCTTTATCGAGCTCCTTGTTGTTGGCTTCATTTAAATCTTACAAGAAAATAACTCATATAAAATGAATAAATTAATTGTATAATTTAAGAAAGCTGCTACACGTTTCTCATAGCCAGTTTCTTTACCCTTTAGCAATATCAAGAACTTCTTCTTCAACTAGTCTTGCTCTGGTACTTCCTTCGACAAATCCATCAAAGCTCAATTTTATTGATTTATCCATTAAATATTTGTTTAAATAATAAGAAATTTGTTCCATAAAAAGATAAATTTAGTGGTTGTTTAATGCCGAAGAACTGTCACTTGCATTTAATTTCAACTGTGAATTTGAGTCCTGTGGTTTTCCAGATCTCCTTAACAACAACTTCTGGCTACTTGGTATCAGCCTTTTGAAGTAGACTTGTAGTAAGTTGTCACTATCATTTGGCTCATTGAAAGCTTCCTCACTTAAGAGGATTTCTTTTAATTCTTCTCCAACAAGATAGATTAAAAATGCATTTTACTTAATCATTGCTGACTCAATTAACTGGAATGTAGAAATATTTAGCAGCAAGCGTAATATCTAGATGTAATTACAATTGATTAGCCAGTTTCACTGCACAAAACACCATGTTTAGTTGTAGTAGTAAATTTAGTTGCTTGTAAATGAAAAACAACTTGCATGACAGATTCAAAATGTGTCTTGAAGTTTGCCAAATTCAAGTAGAATTCTGGGTACTAGATGTCTTAGGGGCAAGTTACACTCTGTCAAACTACTAGATTTTCCAGTTAATCAGTATATAAATAGAAAAAGATATTATACGTTCATTAAATATAGATAAATTTATTTTGCTTAAGTGAATCTCATTAGCGAATAAAATAAATATATATAAAATGAAAACAAGTTATTAAAAAAGTAACATTCCAAATAATAATGCTACAAATAATAATCATCTAAACCATTGATTGGCCAATTATAATTAACTATAACATAATATATGATTTTTAATGAACAGATATTTCATTTCTAAGAATGATTTATTAGAGTTAAGAAATGATCTTAAAAATAATTTTAAAATGAGTAAATATATCGCTACGAGTTAAGTTTTAAAAAATTATCATAATTTAGCTCGCTATTAAAACAAAAATTAATTATGATAATATTTTTATGTTTTGCTTATTAAGATAGATTTACTTAAATTTGTAAATTTTTACTAACTCTTGGGAACTGATCTTTCTTATCAGTGGGATCACTTTGTTGGTGGAGGTCCCATAATTCTTTGGATAGGTCTTTGTCCATTAATTCCTTTCTTCTTGCTAAGTTGACTTCTCTCTTGCGTTCACTCTGTACTCTCTTAGCCTCAAGTGCTTTTCTTTGGGTTCCTTTTTTTACGACTTGCTTTTCTGATTAATTTTATACAATATTATAATGTATATATCGGCAATAAATTCTAGTTTTCATCTTGTGCAGACATCAAAGAAGCTCTGTTGTAGTGCATCTCAAGCTCATCAATTCTGTCCTTAACGAGTTCTTCTTCTTATGGTAAGTTTGTTGCTTGGTCTTGTCGATGTACATGTTCAAGTAGCCTCTCTCTTGTAGATGGTAGGTACAATTTCATTCTTTACTATCTTGTTGACCATGAGATCTTGACTGCCAGAGTCACCACCAGTTAAGTAAACGAAAGAAGTTTAATGACCACAAGAAAAATATTAAAATCATATATTTATTTTTATTTATATTTAGCTTTAGCTTTGAGACCATCGAATCTATCAATTCTAGCAGTTCTATTATTAAAATTTTCAATTGCTTGCTCCAATTTCTCTTTGGTTACCTCTGTGAGTGTGATCTCATCTTGATTGAAACCTATTTGATAATTTCTGAAATGCCATGAGTTAGTCATAATCTTATTTTAAATTGATTTTAATAATATGCTACTCAAATATTAGATTAAAATATAATTAAATTATATCATCAAGCTCTTCAACATGGATTAATGTAAGGTCATCTCCATTGCAACTTCACAACCTTGATTCTTGAAGTGTCAGTGAAATATGGGATGTGATTTGGTTTGTTGACTATTGGCATGTTTTAGTCTAAGCCCAGATTACAGCCAATGTTTTATCCCCATTCATATAAACTCATTCATTGGTATTTCCAAAACATTACTTAATTATTGCTGAAGCTAAATTCACCAGTTTCAATAATTGCCATAGTGTTATTGATGTGCATTCTAAGCTTAATAAGCTTGAAGATTTGGTGGTTATATTCAATTTTCTTGAATTCTTTCAAGAAATCAATCTCTCCCTGATCAAGAACTCCATTACCGATAGACATCAAATATCTGTCTTCGCCTTCTTTCACATCAACAATACTTGGAGAGCTTGTCTCTGCAACCCCAGACACCAAGAGCTTTTTGGTTATCAACTAGTGGTACGTAAATGAAACTAGCGTCGCCATTGTAGGATTTTTGGAACACTATGTCAATTAAGTAGTCTATCATAGTTTTAATGTAAAATTATTATTCTATTCAAACATATATTGCTGTGAAAACATCTATTAATATAAAAATTATTTAAAAGTCTCCTGATCTCATTAAGAGACCTTTTTAAGTTACTAGCATGGAGAAATGATTACTCAAAGATGGATAAATAATTTAATCATCAGCTTCAAGGGCATCATTTATACACCAAATTTTATCATTAAAAGTTTTGTAATTTGAGTTTCATTATTATTAAAATATTATACAAATTTCTTGAAAAGGGAATTGAGAATATATTCATTTTCAGATTTATTGTTTAAATCCTAAAATATGTTTGCAGAAAAATTACAAGAACTGATAACTAATAAATTAAAATAGTCTTATTAAGTTAGAAAAGCATATATCTTGAATTGTTTTCATATATAAGGGCATCTTTTAAGATATGAACATTTGTATTATTTCTTCTCAACTTATTTCATTAAAATTCGATGTCTCTGTCTTCCTCAACAGCTACTCTTACCAGTCAATATTTTCTTAGTAAAATTAGATATATTTTTTTGGAACATTCATTTTATTGATTGTCTCGTTTATAATCTCTACTTATTAATTTTCTAATAAATTCAATCTATTTAGTAACCTTCTTTATTAATAAAAAATTCATCATATATTAATCCATCCGTTAATTAAAAAACTCCTAATTATATCGTTATCTAGCATATATTTATTAGTTACAGCAATAAGCAATTAAACATTTAAATTATCTTATTTAGAATTTTTAGGTTTCAATTGAATAAGCCTTGTATAAGTAGTACATTCTAGAATATAAGATTTATACATTTTACTATATTTCTTATACCAATTACTGGCTTCAAAGCTGCCAGTGGAGTAATGATTATTTTTATTTCCATCGAAACAAGGACACAGTGTTTCTAGTGAAGCCAGCACGAGATTTCTCTTACCTGCAGATACGCAGCAAATGGTTGCTTCCCATTTCGTTCTCTCTTCATATGGAGGGGTAGCTCTCATCCCTATGATATCTTTAAAGACTATCTTTCAATTTAATGAGCCATAAATTAATGTGATGTTACCTGTTTAGAGAGTATATCCAACTTCTCTTAGCATAATGGAGCTATTTTTGCAATAAGCGATTTGCTTAATTGGATAGTTGAAGTTAGGGTAATTTTATTTTAATTTCATTAATTTCCCTTTGTTAAATTATATATTGTAAAATTAAAATTAAGTTTCAAACTCCTTGTATATCATAAATAAATAAAAATTAATATTTTTTTTCTCATCACAATAATTTCAATTTAAATTAAAACGCTTATAAATTCTATAAATATAATACACCTCATATACATAAATGCTATCAGTTTACCCTTTCCTAAAATAAATAAACATTTTTATATTTTCTGTTTATTTATAGAAGCTGAAGTAAAGGTGGTCGAATCTTATTTCGAATTCTGCGGTGGCTGGCTCTTCTGCTTGTTTTCCATATTGATTAATGTGTAATGTGAACCTGTCGTCTGATTGATAGTTTGTTACATTTCTTTTCACATTCCAAATAATTCATGAATGATTATAAAATATTAGACATTCATAGAGATAGCTCCATTATAGCTCTTAAATTTTGAGGCTAATAGTACTTTAACTTCATTAGGATGTGAGGTTAAAGTCTAAACTTAGTTGTTATCCTATCTTGAACTTATTGGATAGTACCAGTTAAATTTTTAAATAATTGGAAGAAGAGAACTGGGTCTTAGACTTATAGAAATTCGTTTTTTGTAAAGTAGTCGCTTTATAATTATACACTATATTTAAGGGAATACAGTTCATTTGAAATATAATAAATTTTAGCACAATTAATATACTATTTAAGTTAATAAAGAACAATTGTTGATTAATTAATGGCTTTTTACATGATTCTGATTTTTTTCCCATTCATAATAGTTTTTCTTAACAAGTTTGACTTGCTCCTTTGACTTTGAAAATAGCAACTTCTGATTGTCTTTATTACTAAACAAAGTAAGTATTTTCATAGAAGCTGTGTCTTGAAAAAGCAAATCTTTGAAAGCTGACTTTTCGACTCTCACGTAAGTAAATAGTCTAGCAGCTACTGTTAATAGTTTGATTTACTGATTACAATATTTAGCATCTTTGATTGATTGATCTTGCAAGGTAAAGAGCAAACAATAGTGATACTGCATATAGTAGAATGCCTATTATTTGACCAAATAGCTTTAGGTAATATTTCAAAGCCAGTTTCATTCATTGAGGCTGCGAACATTGGTAGTGGGTAGATCTAAAAATCTACTTCTCTTTAGAAAACTTCCTTAACTAAGAATTCCTTAAACTTTGATATTAACTTCATTCTAATAAAGCTATATAATAAACACTAAGTTTATCATTCCCCATTTTACTGATGACTTATTGAATAGGTTTAAGGATATTTACGCTTACGATGTTAAAGATGAAATCTCTAAGTCCACTATCTTGAATTATTTTTCCTAGCAGTGACTTGACCTGATTTACAAAATGAGTGTGACCCGTTAGATTCTTAATGTTGAGCTTCATTGTAGGAAAGTAAAAGTTGCTTGTCAAGTTTTTCAAATGATCTCAATTCATTCACTAGAAGAGGGTCTAAGTATTAAGTGAAATAAAACATTTATTTCAAAAACAAATATTATCACATAATTTTCACAAGATAATACTCTAAGAATAAAATGAATGATGTTCTGGATCTTAATCTAATCAACTTGTTTTGCGTGAGGATGAATCTCTGATTGTATCCATCGTCATCAATTTTCTTTGATATAAATGCAGTAAAAGCTTTCACTCTCTCCTGTTGGATAGCATTTTTAGTATTTCATTTTTATCAGTGTTTCGAAGTTTATCTAAGATTTCAATATTGTAGGAATACAATCAAAATTGGGAAATTAATTTAAATTAAATAAATATTAAATCAAAATCTTGGCAGTTAAAGTTGTCCAATTTAAACGATCTTGGGCTCATTCGATAGAGAATTCAAAATTAGCTGGACTTTATTATTGGCGGTACTATTTTATCGCATCCCTGGAGCGAGATAACTTCACTTTAATTAAACTCATCTAAATTCATTAAATTATACCCTCACATTAAAGTCGAGTTATCTCGCTCCAGGGATGCGATAAAATAGTACCGCCAATAGTAAAGTCCAGCTAATTTTGAATTCTCTATCGAATGAGCCCAAGATCGTTTAAATTGGACAACTTTAACTGCCAAGATTTTGATTTAATATTTATTTAATTTAAATTAATTTCCCAATTTTTATTGTATTCCTACAATAATGGCCTGAGATGCGAATATATCTTCCCAAACTTTTGCTCCGAAATCTTCAAAGACTTAGTTGTCATTATAAAAACCAAAAAGCTATATTTGTATTATAAAAATTTATAATAAAAAAATCATTGATAGATTTAATAAGTATTGCTAGACTAAAAATTTGTTTATTTTTTAAAGTATAGCAATTATTTACAGCTTGCAGAAAGTATATTTGTAAAATTAAACTTTTTCTTGATATTTTTTAAGCATAAATTTTTCTCTTCTATTTAATATAAATTATACTAATGCTCATTTGGAATTGGTTGTTTCGAATTTAAATTATTTAAAAAATCTACAACTAATTAATTTATTTGGAAATGGATGATTAATCTGACTATTTATTTTCGATGCAACTCTATGATTTTATTTATAACTAAAATTATTTAATGTTTTGAAAAATCTCTATTCTTGCAATATTGATTGCTTAAAGTTTGTCTTCTTTGTAGAGATGAAATTCTACTAACTAGCAATTTCTTAATATTTGATTAACTACTATTATCGATATCCTAGCTGAATAATTTTTCTAAAACTTTTGGTAAACTTCAACATTTTTATCTTCCGACTTTGAGTAATCTTTTAATCTTAGATATTTACTCTTCCGTGTAATTAGCCCAATCTTTCAAGTTTTCTACAAACTTATTCAATTGTTCATTTCTGTTTTCAGAGTTAACAGTTTATCTTTGAGTATTTGCTGCTATAACTGACTACAAATCGTGGAGAGAAATTTAGAATATTGGCTTAAATGAAGGAGCTTGTTATGTATCTTGGCATGGTTTGTTGACAAAGATTTCATAGTAAAGAATAATTTTTCAATGTCAACGCTCCCTGTAACAAGTATAGCCTGAGAGTTTTGTAGAGCTTGCAACAAAAATTCATCTTCTGGCTTGGAAAGAGTGTCCATGTTCTTACAACAGATTTATTGATTAACATAATCTGAATTTTTCTTCATGTATACGAACGATAGACCTTAATATGCAGTTGCTCTTTGTGTTTAAGTCAAAGATTATGCATTCAATGAAGCTTCCACTTGAAAATTTTTGAATACTGAAGCAACTAATATTCCATTTTCATCTTTGGTTTATGGAATATAGAAGATGATAAAATCATCACTTATGTGAACCCTTATATCAAATGATTGCAATATTCAACCGCTTGATTCAAGAGCTTTTACCCTCAATGAAGTTAGTAACATCTCCTCGAGCTCATTTAACCTCACCTTTGTTCTTGATTTATGGCTTATTATCGTTTCTTGGCAAGAATTGAATTAATTTATTCAAGTGATTTTTATCTATAAGAGTGGTTAAGATGCCTGAATGATAATTTTCTTTATCTTTACTCTCCATCTAGTGAGTAAGTACTTTAAGAATTTAGCTTTGAGATTGTCTAAGAACTAGGCTGCTTTGATCTGTAAGGTCAGCACTTAAAATTTTAATGAAGTTCTCATGAATGTCATTCTCAAATTAATCTGATAGTTTTTTAGTCTTGTTTGTTGATATGAAAGGAACTAAATCTCCAACATCTAAAGCTCTGACTTCGAGAATGAAAGATTGATCTTCCTCTCCTATGAAGAGTACAAGAGCTCTTTGATTGTTTGGATCAGAGCAATAGGCAGTAGACTTAAGTTACTCAAGAATAACGTTTTCATAGATTTCTAGGTCGCATTGGGCTTAAAATTGTTTTGAAATCTAAGAACGATTCATTAAATTATTTATGAAAATAATGTAAGAAATTTATGATTGTAGAAATTAAATTAAAAATAAATAGAATACTAATCAAAATTGGAAATGTCTAAAAATTCGTTTCATCTTCTTCATCATCGTCATTATCTCATCTTCAATACATTTTAGTGTTACTCCCCTCTCTGTGTCTCCTATTAAAGAACCAGTCCAGTGACACCTGTGGTTTTACTTGGTATGACCACTAAAAAATATAAATAAAAGATATAAACTTTTGTAGTGTACATTTTAAATGAATGAATATACTCCACCTGCTTCTAATTACTAATAATACTTTTCTATATATTAACTTTTCTTATTAAATTATCTTTTTCTTTTTATAAATCATAATTAATTCATTTATTTATGTTATATGAAAGGAAAATTAATTAACATTTTTGAGTATCTTTATACATAGTAAATGATCTAAGCATAAGTCTGGTAAAGCCATCAAATAGCAAGATGCTCAAAAGAATATTTATTATATTGTATAGTTAACTTTTATTAATATAAGTTTTTTACTTATTTATTAAGAATGTCTGATTCTTCGATATTCCACTTTGAAATTGGCTGAGTAAAGTTTGTTTCTAATGGCATTTTTCAATTACTCTTTTAGAGCAATTTAATAAATTTCTCTGAAGAAGCTTATTAATTATTAATTAACACAATCTTAGTATTAGGCATAAATTATCAATAGAATTAAATAATTATAAGAAGTTGTGAAATTACTATATTATTTGACTTTAAAAATATTTTATACTTTTATATTCTTAAGCAGCTTATGATATAATCTGGGCATGACTCCTTTAGCAGTTAAGATTACATCCTTACTCAAAACAGTAGGGTATATATTGTTAGTATTTTTGCCTTCATATCTAAGTGGTGGGAAGAAATAATTCAAATTCCCATCATAGTCAGTCAAATGCTTTTCTCGAAATTAATTATCTTCGTTAAGAACTCTTTGGTAAGTTGCATATTTGGGATAAGCAGGAATATCTTTAGTATTTTCTGGCTTCACTGCTTATTAGAAACCGTAAGGTTAGTTTCTTTAAATATTTAGACTAAGGTTAGGGAGATGAAAAGATAAATAATGCCCTGCTGCAGGAGGGAAGGTTTCTTTAGGAGGAGGTATTACTGGATAGGGCACGGGCTTATTGGAATTCCAAAATGAATTGAAATTATGTGCATATTGATTTGAGACTAGCGTAAGTTGTTAATTGCAGCTTATTGGTAGTCTTTTCTCTCAATCATATATTTCAGTTTAGTAAAATATAAATTTACAATATCTTTTAAATAAGTTTACACCGCCAGCGACCATACTTCCTTGCATCATTGGATTAAAGCCATTCTAAGCATTAATGATCATTTAATACAATGAGTTTTAATAGTCTCTTAATACCTCTTTATGATAATCAATCATATTATAATATCAGTCATTCAATCAAAACATGTAAAATTAATTACTTAACATTTATTTATTTATTTTATTAATTGTACTCTTTAAACCATTTCTGATGATGTTTTGCTTAACTTTACAGATAATTTTCCATTTTATAAGTTTTCTTTTGATATATGTTATCAATATTTTTATGATGATCCTTCCAATAATTATTAAGCTTATTTGACTCCAATAAATTTATTCTCTCATCAAGTGTTTCATTTTCTGATAAAACTTCTCGGTTTATGCCGATTTCTTGCTCATTATCAACCATTCGAATCCTTAGGAGATTACTGCAGTTAATGCATCAAACTGTAGTCCTTTTCATCAAATATTTTCCTGCGTTTCTTATGTTTTTTTCTTCTATTTTTCTGTTAAGTGCCCTATTTTATTCTTGTAGTCAAGTAGCTCTCACACATCACTTTACAATTTCTATTTTTCTAGATGAATTGATGTTTTTATTTCAAGAAAGGTTATCTCATTTCTCAAATTTTGTTTCCTCGTAGTTGTTCTTCATTGCTAACAATGTATGGCAGAAGTTGCAAGTACTGCCGAAGTAATGTGGAGCTGAAAAGGTTCGAGAGTGGGACTATGTTTACATGATTATCTAGGGGTTAGCTTTATTAGGAATATTAAAATTATCTGTAAAATACATTTGTTGATGAATTAATTATATTTCTAGCTAATAAGTTGAGAAATGAAGCTTATATTATTAAAAGATTTATATTTTTTCACTTATTATATTTTCCTGGGTACAATATCATAAATCTTATCCTTTTAAACTCTATTTGTAATTTATAAAACTTTAATATCTAATAATAGAAAAAATATTTATTGTTAGGCAAGTTTTAATGTAACCAATCGAAAATTAAAGAAGAATCAACCAAATTAATTTTAACTGTATACTAATTTATATATAAATTTTTATTCATTTAATTAATTTATAATGAACCCTCATAATTATCTATGATTGGCACTTTCTCTTCTCTGGTAACAAAGGGGTTAACTTAAATTGACTCGTTGACTATATCAGGATATCCCAAGACTGGAATGTCTTTTATGTAAGTTCTTGTTTAGGTTGAGTTGCTATAGTTTTATTTACTCATTCTAAGTTAGGGATCAATAGTCATATTCTGATTTATTATAATTATATTCAATTTTCTTTTAAATTAAATTTATATTCATGAGTTTTGTAATGACTTTTGAAAGAGTTGATCCAGCTCTAACTTTGTAAAGGATTTCCAAAAGAATAAAATTAAGTCTCTAAGATCTTAAATCTATAATGAATAGTTCTTAAATTCACACTCAAATATGTCCGTATAGTTGAGCCTTATAGAGAAAATCATGCAAAACGTTACTACTCCAATCTTGGTCCAAGATAGCAGAGTGAAATCTAAGGAATTCCAAAAGATTCCTCTTTTGCCAAAAATACAAAGAACTCTTATATAAATGTGTGAAGTAGAAATGGTTAATCTATAACAATTTTTTTATTCTTATTTTAGGCAACATCGACACAGCATGTCAATAATTCTTCACTTAAATGGATGAGATTAAGTCCTCAGACATGACCAATCTAGAATTGGAGGATAAGCTTATGTCTTTCTTAAAATACCCTAAGTCAACATATCTTACTAGCACTATGTTAAAGCTTCTCTAAGTTAGTCTTGACAGAAAAAATGTTATCATCAGCCAAAAGAAGTCTTTCTTTGTAATAACAAATATTATTTTTATTATTGTTTTGAAATAATTCAATTCTAATAAAGTAACTAGATTTTGATGAAACTTGTATGAATAGTACAATTTCTCCTTTGTTTTTAAGAGTCTTAAAAGCAAAGTTTGATGCTCTAAACCTTTGTCAATAACTCTTGCTGATCTCCTCAAGCTTAAGGAATCTTATGACGACGTTATAGATGCATATAAAATGTCAGTCGTTAGAATTATTGAAAAGTGCTACAACACTGAATTCGAAGAGGGCCCTAATATAGAAGAACTGAAGCAACTATGGGATTAAATTTATCAAGAGTGCATTTAAATTCTATCATCATAAATCAACTTGATTTATGAAAATAACTCAGAGATCATTGAGAATTTAAATAAGAGTCTCTGAAAAGATATGACTGATAAACTGGCTGAAAACTGTGGAATGTCATTGAATTACATGGTCTCAATTTCAAGTTACAGCTTAGATTTTTGATTAATAATGGAATAATTTATTGGTGAAATTTATATTAACAACTATTTAATATTTTCGTTTGAGTTTTATAATGGACAATGGTATTAATTTAAATATGTTGGAGGTGTATTTATCGCTTATTTGCGAAAAAATGGTTATAGTATCCAAAAAATTCAAGAGCCACTATTGATTTAGAAATTATTTATATTATACTACTGATAAAGTTGAGAAACTATTTGTATTCTTATCAATAGCGATTATTTTAATAATCATTTATGTTTTGTCTAATTTCTTTATATAATTATATTTCGCAAATAATCAAAAGTTGTGTAAGGATAAGTAAAGACTCTTCTTAACTTAGCAAGCATACTTTCAACTAATCACTACAAGAGAACTCTTCAATATGTTGGGTTTCAAAAGACCAGAAATTTTCAATGTCCCGCAATTAAAACTTATAGTCTCCTGCAACTATCTCATTAAGAATCTTTGTGAACAGTCTCTCCTCTAATATTGCACTGCTAGTGAGACTATTGCTTTTAAAGCTGGTTCTTAATATTTTAACCTACAAGCTGATATGGCAAAGTAGATCAGTTTGGAATCTCTTCTTTTGCTCATCATTTCAATTCTTGCAATGTTAAAAAACCCCAAGAGTAAATCAATATTATCAATTAATACATTGTAATTTAATTATTTAGAAATGGGCATTAGTCCATTTTATATTATAGTAAATACAAGAATAAAAATCATAAACTTTGCTAAATATTTTCATTTACTTTTTAGTTTTCTTAACAAGATTGGACTCTATTATTGTTAATAATCTTTTAATAACTTCAATTCATTTCATGTTTCTTATCTAAAATCTGTATTTCATTATATTAGATTTCTTATTTTATCCTAAGTTTTTTATCTTTACTCTTAAGAGAATCATAATTCTTAACTATTCTTTGATAAAGTGGATTTAATCTTTCTGTATATTAAAATGAACTTAAGATTGATGATAAAATTTTGAAACCTTATATGAATGAAATAATTACTATAAAAACAGCAATATTATAGAATAGTATAATTGATGATAAATGAGTTTATAAACATAAACAAATAAGTTCGAATCTCTCTTAATGTAAATATTTTGAGAGATTCTTTAATGGATTTGATTAATATTTTGAATTTATTTATTATTAGTTAATTTATATTTCTCAAGTCACCCTAGGCTTTTGATATCTCTCTTTTACTAGTGCAATAGTCGCTTAAGCTGCTAGCTCTTATTACTCTTACTTGACTATGAAGAAGGAGCATCTAAAAGATAGGTTTATCTCAATAGATTATGCTGATTTCTTAAACTAAATCCTTGAATTCAACTCTAAGAATCTCTAATCTGTTGCTCTATATATTAAAACATTCTCATTGTTTAGATTAAACGTTATGTTTACTTTTTAGCTTTAACTTACCTTCGGAAGACTTCTTTGAGAAATCTCTGGCTACTTTGAGGTCAATGAAAAATTCTCAGATATATTAGGCAAAGAAGGATAAAATGTTGATCTTTACTAATTCTTAAGAACTCTAACCAGAACTGCTGCTTGATTCCTGTCAATGCAAGCTAACATAGATCTTGTAAAACATGATAAATTGATTAAAAATTTTTAAGTAACAGCATTTAGACCCTCTGATTAAACTCCTTATTTGTGCAACATTTTGTAACATCAACTGATGAGATATTTGTAGAGAAATTTTAAGAAAAAAGATTCATTGAAATCTATCTTTGGAATAGTATAATTATGAATCTTAGCTTATATTGAATCATAAGAACTGCTTCACAAATTTTAGTTGACTTTTAGCAATATTCAATTATTTAATTTTATTAAAATTCTTGTCCCTTGAAAATATATTGATGGTTTCCTACAGAACCCTCGAAATGCAATTAAATTTTAATCAAATTTTTTATGATCTTGACAGCATTAATTTTTTTTCTCTTGGTGATGAATAAACTAAGAGATTGAGATGTGTCTTACTTAGAAAGGTATTGCGACTCTCTGAACCATTTACAATGGGTGTGGTATGGATGTAGCAATTGAGATGAACATATCAACTAATCTTAGAAGCCTTGCCAAGAATGTCTCATTGTAAAGAAAAATATTATCTTTCCATATATATAGAGAAATTAATAGAAATTAAAAATAAAGTTAGAAAGAATGTTAAGTCTCATTGATGAAATCTTTTACAAGGTGGTCATGATCAGCTTAATCCTCTGTTTAGTCAATAGCTTTGATGTCAGCAGCTGCCTCTGATTCTTCACCTTTCTCAGCAATTAAATCTCTTCCTATGAGATCCTTCAAAAAATAATGAAGCACTGGCATTCTTTATCTCCTTGTTTCTAAGCTTGGCATATTTAATCCAATCAAATCCTTCAAATTTAAATATATAAATAAATCTTATTATTTAAGAGAGAACTGATATTGTAAATATTGTTTAGAATTACTAATTGAAAGTTGTTGATTATTAAATTGATATAATTAAACATCAACAATACTTAATCAACTTAACTAACTGCAGTCCCAATAGAATATAATAGAAATTTATTTTATTCGTTTACTTACAATTACCTTCAAATAAAAGTGCGTGTTTTTTCCTACATACGATTTAATATATGTATGGCATTAATCAAACCACTATTTATATATTTAATATAAATATATGAGCAAATTAATAAACATTGATTACTATAACTGATAGTTAATTTGTTTATTTATCAAGATTCCCAAAATTTTATTATTATTTAAAAAAATTCTTTAAAACTTTTATGTATCTTGCAATTTCCTTGAAAATGACTTCAAAAGATTGTGCAAAGATGTCCTCAGACACATTTTCATCAATCATGAAAGAAGCTTTTATGAGTGTTGGAACACTTTTGCCTGTAGATTTAATTTTAATTTGAGCATTACTCTCTGTTTAAATTCATTATTTATAGTATAGATGATGATAAATGTATATATCTCTAAAGTTTAAACATTTCTGCCGACGGTAAGAATGTAAATTTGCTCGAATGACTGAAGGACATCCTATTAAATTTCCCTGCTTTCTTCCTCTGTAAAGATTGATCTTTAGATAGTTCTATCCCTAAATAGTCTAAGGATATTCTTTGGTTCTTTATTGGCTTCATGTAAAACTCTGAATATATTTAAACCCTCTCAAGTAGCCATGATTTCTGGCGGTATATTTCCATTTCAAAGCGTTAATAAAAAATAATTAGAAGTCTTCTAATTAATTTTTATTTAAATATATCTTGCTTAAACAGAAATGGTATTTATAAAAACTTTTTCTATTATTTTTTTATCATTCTTATATAGCAAATCTGCCTATGCCTTTAGTATCATTTGTCTTAAAGTCTCTCTAATCCTCTGTATAATGACATCCAACCTTTTCGAGACAAAAATAGCTGATATATATTTTAATATTTAGACATTTGAAAATTTTATCGAGAGACTAGTATCCTGATGTCTGACAATATATTTATAATGAGGTTAAATGATTGATCTTATCGTATTTAATCTTCATATAATTTACCTTGATTAATTATAACTTTGACTTCTCTAGCTTCTTTTGAGTTCTTTAGCTAGTTTACTTAAGTCTTGATTATTGATAAGTAATTCCTTCTAGCTAGGTCATTCAAAATTTCACCACAGAACTTCAAATCATCGAGATAGTGAGTAAGTTGATTCTTTTTGGCTCTTATAGAGAAAGTAAACCATTAGATAATATCAATTTTAATGTCATGAGGAAGTTCAAGTTGGAATAATTGCTAATTATCTTCAGTTAGAAACTCCCTTGGTAGCATTCAAGCAAGCAGTTTCAACTAGCTTCTCTATTTTTTGAGTGATGATAGGTGTTTACAAGTAAGCCAATATTTACATAGTAGAGGATTCAAAAATTTCTTTTCTCTTATAAATGAAACTGTTGAAAGAGCTTTTTGATGTTTGAACCTACTTCCAATATTTAAGTCTGTCTCTCCAGTTGAATTTTAATGGCCAACCAAGTAAAGTTTCGATGTTTTCCATTGATTAGATGCCTCTAATGAATAAGAGGCTACCTACTTTGCTAGAGAGGGAATCCTTAATCTTAATTGACTCTGGTTCGTTAATTTAGATAGGAATTCAGCATTCTCAACAATCTTATCGTAAATGATGTGAAGCTCTTGCAAATATTTAATGTCAGAAAGTTCTTCAACCTTATCCTTTTTCTGCATCTTTCATTCCGGTATTTGTGCAACTACTACAGGAGTTGCAGCTACATTTGCTGAAGTATCAATTCACAAAGCATCTGAATCTTTCTTCTCTTTCTCTGGTTTGACTTCTGATTTAGCCTGGGCATCTTTCTCCTTAATGATTGAGTTTCAATCTGCTTCTTAACTTTCTCAATTAATTTCTTATATTTCTCATAAACCCAATGTCTCATCTAGAATGATCTTTTAATTGTAATTTACTTATTGATAAAAACCTCCCATCTCATTTAGATCTACCCACAAGTCTTATATTTCTTGATGAAATCCTTGAATTTGAAGTATCTCTCGCCATCTCTTCAAGCTCGACCAAGTAAGATCAAGTTCATCAACAAACTCCTTGAATCTATCGAGACCATCGCCGCAGAATCTAAAGCATCACATAGAATCAAAACCCCAAAACCCCTTAATGAGGTTTATAAGTGCTTTGATTTGTAGGGAATTTGTTAGGGGTTGGGGTTATTTATAGTTTTTAATTTGAAATTTATAGTCAATGTATTTAATTTAATCACTCAAAATGCACTTTTGGATCATGTGGGAGAGGTCTGAAGTTTATCTTACTTAACCACAACTCTATCTGCTCTATTGATATGTCTAATCTTGAGTTTTGTTTTATTATTATTGATTCTGCCATATGTTTTATTGATTGAGATAGTTTGGTTTTGTCTATAAACTACTTGATTCTTTACTTAGCATCTTTCTCGCACCTTGTAGAGTAGTAATCGTTGCGAGGCATATCGCACTCTATTATTATTGCTGCTAAAGCCCACACATCCCACTAAAAGTCACCATCTCTCCAGTCTTCTCTTTCTGGATAATAGCCTTGAGTTCCCATTACAGTTCCAAGCCTTGAGACTTCCACTCTTTAGGCTCTTTTGAAATCGATTATTGCTACTCTTACTGGAGAAAAGTTTATCATAATATTTTCTGGCTTTAAATCTCTGTGAACAAACCCTAACTTGTGAAGCTCTTTAATGCCTTGTATGGTCTGAGTTGCTATTTATCCAAGTTACTTATGATTCCTTTGATCTGTTATGAAATCTCTTAGGGTCATTTCATAGAGTGAAGTCTGAAAGCAACATGATTCTTGGCAAGGAGAACAGCATCTAGCCTGATTAAGTAACTACACTCTTTAAATTTTGCTTGAGTGAGTACTTGATACACGTTAGTAAACTCCATCTTATATTTATCATCACTTGAGAGATAGTTGAAAGGATAAAACTTTTAAGCATATTGATGATCATTAATAACTTTCTGATCAAAAGGGTCCTCTAGAATTAGATAACTTTAAAGAGAAGTATCTAAATCTATCTACGCAAGAACTGGTATTTTTTTGCATTGAATTTTGATCATGATTTTTGTGATTTCAGAGGTTAGTTGGTTGCATGCCTTCTTTACGCACTCTAACTCACTAGCTTATTCAGGCACTGCCACTTTAGAATATTCCTGGATTTTCTTTTGTTGAGAAGCTTCAACTCAACTTCGTGCTTTTCAATTTCTATGTCTTTTTTGTGAGCTTTAAAAAGATATTTCTTCAAGTCTCTCCTATGAGAGTACTACTTATGGCACTCAAAGCAATCATGCTTCCCATCAATTTTGTCATGCTATAAATATACATAAGGTTTGGCTTCTCTATGCTCCTTCATATGTCTATACCAGCTTGATTTATGAGCAAAATCTCTCTCACACAGCTCACAAAAGTATACTACTATTTCTTCAGTTTGTATAGGAATTTCCTAATACCTTTCTCCTCCTCTCTGTCTCCCACACACTTGTTTGCCATTTATTTTCTATTATTAATTTCTATTTTAATAACAGAGACCTCAAGTGAATAGCTCTGGTAGTTCTTTAAGAGAGTTCATCTCACAGCTATCACACTTTTTATTGCTACCAAAGGTTAGTCTCATTTAGTTTGATGAAGTGCTGTTGTTTTTCTTAAAATGTTAGCGCTCATATTTAAATATGAATTTAAAATTATAAAATGCCTCTTTAATTGAGAGCTAATATGAGAGCTTTGCAAACCTACAAGTTTCAAAGGAAGTTCTTAGAGTATGAGAGAAGAATTATGAGTGTTAAGAGACGATCCAGTTCTACATATGGGTGAGGAAGTAACCATTTTTACTTTCAATAATAAAGTGATTATAGTACGTACCGATTTAGGAGGTGCACCTAATTAAGTACGTACTGCTTTAGGAGGTATTTTGTGATTCTATGATTAAAATTAGGGTGCTCCTAATTAAGTACTAGCTTTATTAATGCTCCTAATTAAGTACTAGCATTTTAGGAGCTGCTCCTAATTAAGTACGTACCAGTTTAAAATTTAAAAATATGGAACTATAACAGTAGAAATTGATATCAATCTCTCAAGTTTGAAACCAGTTCTCAAACCTTCTCAATATCCTTCTAAGAGGTTGACATCCTATAGGATGCCCATATTTAATAGTAAGTTTTTACAGAGGTATATAATTTAAATCAATAAACTTAAATTTGAATATCATTTCTTAGATCTGTAAACAAGATGGAGTCAATGAATGAATGTAATGAAAAGAGTGCAAGCACAAGAATTAATTCAGTGATTTAGTAGCAAGGAGGATTTGCACCGCTACCTGGTGCAGCAAGGTAATGAACTCATAGTAACTCATCTTGAATATGTAGTTGGTTTGTTCTTGCCAACGATGGAAGGTACTAAAATTTCATTTCTAAGAGCCATACTCTGCGAAGAGAAGAAAGCATTGAAAACTTGCGATGTAAAGTTTGCAGAGATCACAAACTATCCAGAAATCTCAGTGACTAACTTATATGATGATGCTATGAATGACCCAGAGGTTTCGCTGTACCTGCCTACTAAGAAGCAGTTGTCAAATAAACTACCTGAAAGAAACTATTTCTTTGGCATACTTGCAACAATTAAAGGTGATTACTTGACAGAAATTATTCAAGAATCTCATAAGAAAAGGTACAGCATCTCTTCAGAAGATAAGGACAAACAAGGGATCAAGATAAGTGAGAGCTGGTTATCAGAGCTACAGAAGCACTCTTATATTTCAAGTAAGATTTGTAGCTTCACTCTTTAGAAAAATCTGGTATTGGCATCTTCTTGATGAAGGAATAGAGCAAGTTTCACAAAGAGCGAAAGTCGCAGACAAAGTATGAAGTTAGCAAGAGACTTTATTCAAATATTTAGCCTCCAGAGTCAATGAACATAGATGCTGGAGGCTGGCAGCAAGAGAAGAAACCTTGGAGGAGGGAAGCAAGAAGTAGAAGAAAAGAAAGAGAAGCCAGCTCTCAAGAAACAGTTTTAAATGTGACTTAAATATTCATTAACTTAACTCTAAAACTTATTTATATACATTCACTCTCCCTTCTTTAGCACATTTTATGCCAACTAATTATCAACTCTCTTAGCTGAACTTTTTATAAAATCGACTGTATCAATAGGTAGGTCATGCATCAGGTGGTATAGCAGCAGTTTCTTATAATGACCTTTTAGTATACCCCAGTAGAATTCAATTCCATTAAACTATGGACTGTAAGGTACGTTAAACACTGGCGTTATTCTAAGCTGTTCATAACTCTTCCTTGTTTCTTTTGTCTTATGAACTGAAATATAATCAACAAACAGTATAATCTCTTATTCAGGGTACTTCTCTCTCAGCTGCTCTAAGAACTTAATATACTGCTCTGTCTTAATAGAGCGAGGATGAATCACATAAGTTTCTAAACCAGCATCCTCGCTAATACCTCCAAGAATTGCCATTGTTTATACCTTGACTTCCCAGTCATATACTTCTATATTACTATGCCTCTTATACCAAGACTTCTAGATGAAAGTGTTGAAGGTAAACACAGCCTCGTCAGCATGAATAAACTTAATATTATTCTATTAGGCTTTCTCCATTTAATTATAAATATGATTTAAGTTGTTGTTGTAAAATGGCAGAGTGAAATCAATTAATCTCTTGATACGATTTACACCTTTATAAGAGATACAGTTTCGTTTATAAATGTTTGCAACAGATTATGCAGAGATCTTCAACTCAGGGAACTGGCGGTGAAACATAGTAGCTCGTTAGTCGAGAGAGAAGTGAGCCCAATACTTCAAAGTTTTTTCATTAATAAGATAGTCAATATGCTTCTATAGAATTTTGACTTCCTCTTAGGCTAAGAATTCAGCTATTATTGCTTTAATTACACAGCTTTCAAGCAGAGAGAGCGAACAGTTGATTGACTACGCTTTAAGAGCAGTGCAATAGACTTATAGTTCAGTACTGGTTTGATTTATTCACTATAAATATCACATCCATAATGCAGTTTAAACACTAAATCTATATACTCTTCATCATAAATAGACCCCAAAAGCTTGCTATTTT
>ARYC01019278.1:0-12405 GCA_000711775.1 Oxytricha trifallax | reverse complement strand
CATCACTTTCAACTTTTCTTGCTCTTACTGGAATCACGAAAACTATTCGCATTCCGTTCCTGATCTTGTGGTCGCCAAAACTCGCTGCACTGTTGGAGCCACAGCTGAAACCTCAGCTACTTCTAAGTTTGAGAGTGCTATATCAGGATTTAAGCTGGAGGAGACTCCATTATGTTTAGCCAAAATTTAATTATTTTGAGATATTTAATAATTTAAAACATGCACATTAAAACTTTTTAAGTTTTAATGCTTTAACATAAGTGATTAAAGTAATAGGTTTAATTTATAAAGAAATTTTAATAGAGATGTCTTAATTAATTTTAGTCTTAAATTTTTAAATTAAGACTGTGCATGTTTTAAATTATTAAATATCTCAAAATAATTAAATTTTGGCTAAACATAATGGAGTCTCCTCCTCCAGCTTGAATGCCTGATATAGCACTCTCAAACTTAGAAGTAGCTGAGGTTTCAGCTGTGGCTCCAACAGTGCAGCGGGTTTTGACGACCACAAGATCAGGAACGCAATGCGAATAGTTTTCGTGATTCCAATAAGAGCAAGAAAAGTTGAAAGTGATGCTGATGAAGAGGATAAAGAAGGTTTTAAGACAACTAATCAATGAACAAGCAAGTATATTTCTTCCTAAATTTGAATTTTAAATTAAATGCTTCTCTTATTTCGATAAATGCACTTTACATCACTGAGACACTTCTAGCAATCGAATATTTACATTCTTTGCAAATAGCTTATAGAGATTTAAAGCCTGAAAACTTACTAAACTTTAAAATTAATCAATTCATATCTGTATTTAAAGAAAAATAAGTGTATTATTTTTTATTCGCTCATATGAAATAAATTAGACGAGTTTAATAGCTAGCGACGGTCACATAAAAATTACAGATTTTGGATTTGCTAAGAAATTGGTTGATCGCACTTTCACTCTATGCGGGACTCCAGAATATCTAGCTCCAGAAATTATAATGAGCATGGGACATAATTAAGGAGTGGACTGGTGGGCTCTCGGAATCATCTTGTTTGAAATGTTTGCATATAATATTATGTGCTACCATTTAGAAAAAAGTTGTTTAACAATATGAATTTATGTTGGCTGGATATCCACCATTTTACGATCACAATCCTTACGAAATATATAAGAAAATCGCATATGGGCACTACTAATTCCCTGGTCATATATCTCTATGTGCAAGACACTTAATTGCTGGCTTACTGGAAAGAGACATCAGTCGTCGTTTGGGCTGCATGAGTGTAAGTTAAAAATCACACGTTTTCTATATGTCTAACAATAAAATGCTGAATTAATGTTCAATTTTAGAATGGAGCAACAGATATAAAGAATCACCCCTGGTTTAATGGGGTAGTTTGGGATAAAGTATACAGAAAAGAGATTGAAGCACCTTGGATCCCAGAGACTTAAGAGGACTATTTTGATAGATACCCAGATTCTGGGGATATAAATTTAATGCCAATAAGGGATGAGTATCAAGTGTTCTTTAAAGATTTCTGAAGTAATATTGTATCAAGAGTGTAATGCTGTAAATAAATTTATATGATTGATTTAAAGAATAGATACTATTCATTAATTTTTTAGAATATATTAAATATGCAAAAGCATGTATAAAAGTGTATATAGTGTTAGTAAAACTAAGGGGATGTTTTCATAATACAATTAATTTAAGTTTATTCTGTTTTTTCTAATAAAAGATTCACATATATTTATTTTTTTAAATATATACAAAAACGCATCATATATTTTCTCCATATTTAAAGGAGGTCCCTTAAAACTTATTTATCTTAAGATGAATCATCAATAGCAAGTTAACAAAAAGTTTTTATATAAAATCAATAACTTATAATATGAAATAAATTTTTAAATCTCTATTTTATAAAGTGTATTTTAATGAAATTAATGATGTGATAATAAATTTAATTAAAACATATCTCTTACTCTTAATTATACTTTCAATAAATATACCTTTAATTAGTCCGAAGTCTAAAATATTATTATATTGCTTTTCTTACTAGTTTATCATAATTTCCTCTGCTATTAATCTTTATCATTGTTATCATACATACTCACATAAACCCTTTATACTCATATTTGATTGTAATAATAATTCAGTAAAATTATATAATATAAACATTAATGACGATTTTTAAATTTCATTTAATTTATTTCTTACTTATATAGTTATCTTCTAATAAGTTATATTAAATAAGTTTAGTTAATATTCTGATTATTTGTTTGAATCTTCCTCATTGTTTTCCTGTTATTACTCTTTAAATTACTTGGGAACGAATCCAGAGCAATTTCATCGTCAATGTCAATGTCAAATAGGTCTTTGGTGTTTTATTTCACAAAATTGGATGTTTTCCTTGAGTTTCTTAGATTTTAGTGATTGTTATCCTATTGCTTCTGATTTGATAGCTATACTTCTCCGTATTTATAAATATTAATTAATTATATTATTTTATTATTAATTTATAATATTTATATTATTAATTTATTAACTAGATACATAAGATCAATAGCACATTTTATTTATAATTAAATTACATATAGATCATCACAATACTTATCTTGATTGTTATATTAAAAAATAGAATTAAAAACTCAATAACTTAACATAAAATATTGTTAAAAGTTATAAAAATTTAAATATTACTTACTCCCCAAAAATATGATCATAGTAATAGTATATTAATCTTTTTATTTATTATTATTTCATATCTAGGCTATATAATTTTATTATTATTATATTTTAAATTATTAATATTTATGCGATCTTGGAGTTGAATATTTTGCTTTATTTCTTTATTCCAGCTTAGATGGTATGTACACAACAAATAGTTGCAGCAGTGCTACTGAAAGCAGCAGTAAAGATTATATATCGTTGGTTTTCCTGAAACCTACCCATTCATTGACATATCCTCCAAATAGTGGCCCTCCTATACTCCCCATTATATATAAATTATAATTATAATCTCAAATGTACTTTTTTTATACAGGCTATAATTAAGAAATGATTAATAAGATTAGTACTTATTATTAAAACCATAGCATAGGCTGAGTTAAACACCCCACTAACTATATCTTAAACATCTTCGGGTGAAATTTCTTATCTTTGTGAGCACTTAGGCAGTACTCTAATTCCGAATAGGGTGGAATAATTGAAAATGGACAAGCAAGATATAATTAAGTTATTCTGTTAAAAGATATTGACAAGAAAAAATATTATTTTATTTAATATAAAAGACCACTGATAACAAAACCTAAAATTGAGATAGTCAAAGTCTCATTCAAATTCAGTATATGCGATGGACCCACAAGTAAAGCAGCGGCACTCTATATCAACTAAGTGGTTATACAAAATATTAATAATAATTCTACAATCAACGTGTTTAATTAAGTTATTTCATTTATTTATCTATTTTTAATGGTTATGACTACTCCCACAAGACTAAATCTATGAACTATATTAGGTGTGATAGGCGCAGTGGTCATAAATCCCACTTGCTAAATAGCATAAATCAAACTGATAATTGAGGGATTGAGGTTGTATTACTGCTTCAAGTGATCTGCAAGGATAGTGTCACAGTAGTAGAAAGTCTGCAAGTTCATTATTATTGTTAAGCAAGCGAAGAACCCTCTCTTTGTCATAAAGATGTGCGAGTAATTAAATTTATTGATATTAAATAACAATAAAATTAAAAATAATCAAGTCAATCACATTATGATTGATCTTTTATCATTTCTGTATAAAAGTTATTAGTTTTTTATTAAATTATAATAATTAAGTCTATCGTAGTAAACTTATTCTTTCATTTGAATCTCTTAATAAGCTTGAATCCTCGGGCTCTCTTTCTACGTAGATTTCTTTAACGAATTCTTTCTAATTTTATCAGAATTTTTCTCTCCTGAATAGTGACCATTCATCATGTATTAATTATCGAATTTATTGAAGCAATCATATGAATTTTAATCTTTGCTCTTAGCTGGAGAATGTTTTAGCTTTAAAATAATTAACTTATTAAATTTCAATTCTTAAATTATGATAATTTTATTAGTATAGCAATTGCCTTCTGAATTCTGGACTCTCTAAATTTTCAACATATATCTTTTTACTATCCTTTCTCATTTTAGTATTGATAGAATCCATTTCATAAGATTCGTAAGATCTCTCTAAGTTTAAGCTTGTGAATGAATTCTTCATATTTATTTATCATTTGTACACATCAATAAATAACTATTTTTATATAATTATTGATCTTTATATACATATTGAAATGCTGATTTCTCTTGGATTTAGTTTATTGCTATAGCAAGCTTTCATCATCATTTTGCATATTAGTGAGTGGGGTGTTGCTGTCCACAAAAGTTATCAATTTATCTTGAAACAAGCCATAGATCAGAAAAACCAAAGCTATAGACATAAGAATTAATAAAAATCTCACATAAATTATTAATAGAATCTTACCACAAAAGGCGAAGGGACCAACGAAGCCAACTGCATATGCTAAAAACGCTGAAATTACCAAAGCTGTAAAGCCTCCCATAACTAAAAACGACAGTAAAATTAGAAAATTTGTTATAAAATGATAAAGTTTTACTTACCAGCTCCTACTTCCATAGTTGAAACTAGTTTCTTTTGTATATTGGGAAATTGAATAAGTAACTCAGAATAAGCACTTATATTAATAGAAATTAGAAAATTTAAAATTTGTTAAAAGAATTATACAATTAAACTAATAAGCAGCTGTTTGATATAGACCAGCTCCTGTACCTTGAATGGCTCTTCCAATGAAACCAATTGCTAAAAATGTTGTTCTAAAATCGATTTGTTAGTTATTTTATTAATACTCAATAAATTAAAAATTAATGAAATTTAATCTATTGAGTGACGTAAACACATCCTCATACTTTTATAGATTAATTTTCAATTCACTGCATACTCATATTTCTACTTACGTGCTTTCCACATAAAATAAAATTAAATAACATATTTTTCTTATTGTTATAAGCGATTCGTAAAATTAATGAAATAATTATTTTATTATAGTTCAAGAAAATAAAGGAAATTGCTGCAATTAACTGTAGAACCATAGATATTCTCACCATGATATAATAATTTATAATAAGATATATAAATATTTTATAAATTTAGCTTTACGCCTTCCAAATTTCCCTTAAATCTTACCTCCTGCTAATGAGGCAATAAACATGAAAATGGTATATTCACAATTTCTAATTTATCCAAGTATAAAATTAAAATTATGTTAGTTTTTCTGATAATAATTAATTTAAGATATTGCCTATAAAATCATAATCAATCATCAATAAAGAAAATTAAGAAATGTAATTGAGGTCTGACTTTGATATTTATTTCTCAAATTATTTGTGATAATGATTAAAATAATTCAATTCTCTTTGAGAATAAATAAAGTCGACTTTGATTGTTATTAAATATGAGAATAGTATTTTTGAGTTTATGATCATATAATTCTCCATTTTATCTTTAAATACTTCCTCAATCAATAAATTCGATATAAATTATCATTTACATATTATTGAAATAAAAGCTATGACAAGGCGAGTTGTGATTACTTACAAGAATAGTGGGGTGAAGATAACTTATGCGACATTTTTCTCATGCATTTTCTCTGGAAAGAAAGGTGCCAATACCAAAAAGAAACCTTCTTAAAAATTATACATAATAAAAAGTAATGTCATAGTTATATAAACTACTTTCTTTCATTCCATTTAGGAAAACTAAACTCACAATTGTAGATTTGTCTTTCCATGTATACTGTGTTTCTTTCTTTTTCTGATTTTCCTGTGATTCGGTCTTTGATTGAATTTCAATCCATTTCTGTTGCATTTAAATAAAACAAAATATTTAAATTACTAGAATTAATGTATAGAGATATAAAATATATAACAAATGCAAAGTAGGTTGCTTGAGTTTGATCTCATCATTGGGTGCGGGAGATTTAAATTTCGAAGGAGTGATAACATTCAAATTCTATTTAAATCTGAGCAATTGATCTGTGGGGGTGTCTGCGAGTGTATCAGTGGAGACTAGTCGCTAGGGCAGAATCTTTGATTTGGGGGGTGTCTCTATATCTTCGAATTTGAAGTCTTCCAGGACTCCATCTATCCTGTTCTTGTAGTTGTGGGACGACATGTTTAAAGTTAGTTACTGGTTGTGGGAAGGAACTATTATATGTTGATTGTAAAGTCAATGTTGTGAAATTGTGGCACGGGGTGTATACGTAGGTATTCCCAAATTTTAAAATTAATTAATGAATAAGTATAGAGATTAATGATATTTAATAATCAGAGTATTATGATGTTTAATTTTTTAAAAAGTATATTTTTTAAAAAAAATAAAACATAATATATAAATTAATTAATAAACTAAATGATGTTCTGACTAAATAGTAAAACTTAAATTTTTGATGTTAATAAGATTATTGTTTTAATTTTGATTAATTTGTCTTTTGTTTTCTGTTTGAATTCTATATAAATTTCAATTACTTAGAAAGTATTGGAATTAAAAATTTAAAGAATAAAATTATATTAATTTTCTAAAACATTAATTGATAAAATTATAATATAAAAAGACAAAGTTGTTTAAAAATGGAGATCTTCGTAAGAAAGCATGTAAGCTTCAAAAATTAATATTTTTATTCAATATAATCTCTTTATTAATTAGTATAATTTCTTATTTAATTTAACGATAGGAATAAACAGACAAATTGACTTGGCTCTCTTCTCTTCCAGGGAAATATAAAGAAGAAATTTTAGAGAAATTAATTGAAGATAATGTCGATCTCAATAAATCTCACCAGTATAAAGTGGTCGTTGATTTAGTGAGCAGCAATCAAATTTAGAGAAAAAGTACTCTAAAAAGCAATAGTCCTAGAAAATTTTAATAAAAACAGGATATAAACTACGATTAATCTCCAAATAGCGCCAGAGTGAAGAAATTCTAGAAAATATAGAGAAAGACATTAATGGAGAGCAATAAATAAAACTACAAATCATATATAAAAGGATAATTTATTCAACAATGTGAACCTTTGAGAATTGGATTACACACACCGATCATCAATAACAAAGAATAACAAGGTACTTTAAGATCAATTTGCTTATGAGATTCCTCATCAAAATTCTACATTTTATCATGCTTATTAATTTAATCGATTAGCTATAATTATTATAAAGATAAAAATAGGTCTTAACTAGCTATTAGCACTATACCAATAAACCAAGAAGAGACTTAGATTAACAAAATTTTTAAAGATCAAAATAAAGTTAATTAAGAAATTAATTAAGAAGCTACAAAGCGTAAAATTTTAAATGGTAAGGAAATGATTTAAATAATCAGCAAATCTTTTACTACTATTTAATTAATTTAATTGTGGTTTTAGAGTTAATCGGGGATTTGAACTTGAAAAAAGCAGAGATACAGAGATAATCCAAACTTTAAGAAGAGAGAAAAATTTAGAAGCAAAAAATTCTAATGAAATAAAGCTCATTAAGGTAAGATTCAACGGCTAAGAGAAAAAAGAATGATAAAGCTACGAAAGCAGAATTTGGTAACATAAGATATTAGGATGATAATTTCACTGACGCTAATAATCAGCTGTTACTTTGATTGTTATATATATTTTTAAGACATCTATGTTAAGAAATTAATATACTTGAAGATGACTCACCTAAAAAGAATAAGTTTAGTTAATCTTTCTTCATACTCAAAGAGTAAAGCAATATAATCAACTAGTATAGTCCTCTAGTAAACCAGTACATTTCCTAAAATACAAATAAGAACCAATTCAATTCAACTATTATTAAAGAGGAAGATTCGGTAGTATTGGTTAACAACTATCCAAGTGAGTAATAGTAATTGGAACCATAGTACTAAATGGGATAAAATTTGCATAAATATGATATTTCAGGGAATATAGATATTTAAAGCTCCATAGTCGAGCTTAAAATACCATAGATTAAAAAAGATGATAGTCAAAGCTATACAGACTAAATGAGAATTCAAAATTACACATAATAGTAATTTGATTAGAAATAAGCTAATGCTCAAAATGCTAAAATTGCTAAGACTAATCCTGGTACTAGCAGAGGTGAGAGAAATTAAAACAAATTCAGAAATTTAAATATTAGCTAAAACTTTTAAAAGTAAAATCCATAAATTAATGGCTAATAGTCAATATAAGTATGAGAGAAACTAAATAAAACTTTTTACTAGCCACATCAATCAATATAATCTATCAAGCACTTTGGTACTCTGAAGAATATCTAGAATTTTGAGTTTAATGCTTTAACTGACTTAAATTAAAGTTAATAAAGTCTCAAAGATAAAACCCAATATTAGTTGAGGCAATCCAATAATGTCTCCCCTATAAATACATTAGCAAATTTCCAGTTAAATTCGTTCATAGTTAATCGCTACTCCATAGCTAAAGGCTTAAACATTTATAAAAAAGGAAAATAGCAATTCTAAGAAATTGAGACTAACATTGAGCGAAATTTTGATTGAGAGCTATAGCATGATAGACAGAATGAATTTAAAAAGTTATAAGAAGTCAATATAGAAAAATACAAGGCGGGTTTTAGAGGCAGTTAATTGAAGCTTCTTAGACTTAAATCAAAAAGCAAAATTCGCAAGAGAAATATAGAGGATTCTGAATAAATTTCACAGACATACACTTTGACACCTCAAAATATTACGAATAGCAAATCTGGTATGAATATTATAGACTTATCTTAATTGAAAAATCTCAATTAAACATCTTAATAACCTCCAATCTTAACAAATATGTTAAAAGCAGTTATGCCAAAAACCATCACTATTGAAGAAATAGAGGAAACATTTGCTAACCATAGTAGCAACAATAAACGAGTTTTAGTAAACAAAATATCTCAATCTCATTTCTTAAAAAATTTAGGATCTAGAACATCTAGACTGCATTTATAATCCAGAAAAGTCTCACAAGATATCTAAACTGATAATAATCAGGAAACATCAATCAATTAATTCTAAACTATTTTGAAACCTATGAACATTAGCACTTAAAATAACTTGACAATTGAATCTAGTTCTGCATAACTATCCTCTCAAAGAATTCATCAATAGTGTTTCACTTTTTAAGATAAAAACGATCCTAAAACCCTATAATAAAAGCGAGAGAGTACTCTTATTTAAGGGTAAAAAAAGGTCATTAAGTCAACTCTAAAAAATAAAAGTATAACTCATAGAATAACTAATCATAATCATGCTGATGCTTTAAATAATTCGAATGCATAGAAGCTATAAGACATTAAGTAAAACGGTTTGGAAAACTTAAGTTTAGGTGATAAAGTTAGATTAATTTAGAACATCTCCTCTGCTAGGAATAACTCCAATAAAATGAGAAGGAAAAATAAAAATTTTATCATTAGTGAATAGCCAGTCCTTAGAAGCTTTGAAGGGCAAGTTTCAAATTAAATCAATTAAATAAGAAATAAAATGATATCCGTTTCTTAAAGAATAACTCCAACAAAATAAATAATGAGCAACTAAAATGAATAAAGAATTTTGAAAGAAATTGATTAAAAGTTTAAACCTGCTTTAAATATTAAGATCCAGGATGTTGAGTAGTCTAAGTATTATGATTGATTAGTTTAAACATGTTTTCCCATAATTATTAAATTATTTTATTAATATTATAACTTGAAACTGCGAGATCAGTATTCAATCCTAATGAAATAATTGGAAATTCAAATAGGCTTTTGCAAATAAAATCAGATTTTATCAATTCATCTTAATAATAATAAACTCCGGACTAAGAGCTATACCTTAAATACATTAGTTATAAAAATTTGGTTTAGGATTAATCTAAATAACGAAATTGATTTAGTATAATTATTTTTTAGAATTCTTTTGAGATAATATGATTCAATACAACTTATACTATAGTTTTTTAATTTATAGGAGTAGAATTGTAAATTTTTCATTATTAAAGCTAATAATATTTAGAGCAATCATATAAATGGAGCCATTGTTGGACCCCGTGGGAGACAGAGCTATGAAGGACATTATGCCTCCACCCCATAAACCTCTTGCCGATGAGCTTCTCTACCCTACTAAATGTAAACTTATCTAATTATCAACATTTAATTGTAGCATCTAATATACCTAATTGGGAATTGCTTAAAAACCACATGTATCGAGAAGGTAGAGTGTCAAAAGAACATTGTTAAAAATTACTTCGAGATACTCTTGCGATGATAAGTAAGTTTAAACAGTGGTTTAGATTGTTTTCTTTATAGAAAAGGAACCTAATCTTTTAAGTCTGCATGATCCAGTCACTGTAGTGGGAGATATTCATGGACAATATTACGATTTTGTGAAAATGTTAGATGTGGGAGGATCACCTGCTAAGACTAAATATCTTTTCCTTGGTGATTATGTTGACAGAGGATCGTTCTCATGCGAGGTTGTAATATTACTATACGCTCTAAAGTTGAATTTCCCACAAACTATATATATGTTGAGAGGGAATCACGAATGCAGACAGATGACATAGTTCTTCAATTTTAGAGCAGAGTGCTTATATAAATATGACTAAGAAACTTATGAGTTATTTATGGAGACATTTGATGCACTACCGATTTCATGTCTTGTTAACGATAAGTTCTTAGCTCTTCATGGAGGTATATCTCCAGAGCTAAAAACTATTAATGATCTGAAAAATTTATAGAGATTCTAAGAACCCCCTCGTGTAGGTCTGTTTTGTGATATTTTATGGTCAGATCCAGTTGAAGACGAAAAGGGTTAATGCCCACAGAGGTTTTAATAAAACGATGTGCGTGGTTGCTCCTATTTCTTTGGTCAACAGGCAACTAACCAGTTCTTGCATAAAAATAAATTACTATCAATATTGAGAGCTCACGAAGCACAATTCGATGGTTATAAAATGCACAAGTGGAATGGAGCTTCCGAATTCCCAGTTGTCATTACTATATTTTCTGCACCTAACTACTGCGATGTGTACAATAATAAAGGAGCAATAATCAAATTCGAATAAAACACACTAAATATATAACAATTTAATTACACAGCGCACCCCTACATACTACCTAATTTCATGGATATATTCACTTGGTCTGTTCCATTCGTAGCTGAGAAAGTAGTAGAGATGCTCTTTAATGTACTCAAATAAGGCTAGGATATTCCTGATGATAACGAAAATTAAATTTAATATAAATTTTACGAAAAGTTTTTCTTTTTTCTTGATTTTAAATTAAACGAAGAAGAAATTGATCCAAAGAAAATAATACAGCAGGAAATAGGTGGTGAAAAAGTTAAAAGTAAGAAAACAAAACATTCCAAACATTATATAATAATTTTCATTTATAGAGGCTGACTTATTAAGAAACAAAGTGCGAGCAATGAGCAAAATGATGAAGATGTTCAAAACCCTTAGAGAAGAAAATGAGAGTGTTATATTATTATTTTATTTTTATATTTATTTTCGGATATTGATTGCCAAAATCATCATTATAGATTTAACTCTACAAAATTATACCTGATAATTTTCCAAATCTATGTAAAATATAAAAATATCAATTTTTGAATAGTGTAGTATAGCTAAAAGGAATCTGTTCAGATGGTAAGGTACCTAAAGGTCTCCTGCTAGAAGGAAAGAAAGCTATAGAAAATGAGCTGGTCGATAGGTCGTAGGTTTTCACCAACGCCAAAAAACTCGATTCACATAATGAAGGCATGCCAAAATATTTAATAAAGAGAATTCATTAATATAATTGAAATTAAAAATAGCTTAATCTTTTATACTTTATATTTCTATAAAACAGATAACTTAATCTTATAATTTTAATCCGTCATAAATTGAATAATAAGTATTATTTTACAAGATAATTTCCTCTTAAAATAATAAGATACACATAAATGTTTTAAAATAATTAATTTTCATCATAATTATTATATTACATATTTAAATTTAATGCCATTCAATTAAAGTGGAGGTAATTAAGGAGGAAACACTCTATTACCAAATAATAATTATGACGACTACGAAGACGAATGACTGCATTACATTATAATCAAATTATAAAAACACATAATTTTTAGGATTTAAAAGCATTGATAATATAATTATGCAATAGCTACACATATAGCAAACTCTATTAAAAAATTGCCATTATAAATATTAAGAGATTTGCATTCTATTGAAATAATAAATTAATCTTAATGGATAAAATTATAATCAAAATTTAAATTTAAATTACACTTTCAAAATGATTAAAACTTAATTAAATATAGCAAGAATTAGAAAATTTATATCATTTTTTATTGTTCAGTAATAAT
>ARYC01019277.1:0-12461 GCA_000711775.1 Oxytricha trifallax | reverse complement strand
AAGAAAATAATTTCCATTCTATTAAAGAAAAAAAGAATTCAATATAAATTGTTTAAAATGAGATTAGTATTTTGAGTTTTTTATTATATAATTCGCCATTTTATCTTTAAATACTTCCTCAATCAAAAATAGATATTAATTATCAAAGTATGTTTGCGATGGCAAGATCAAGATATTTAGAATTTAGAATGTACTTACAAGAATAGTGGAGTAAAAATAACTTATGCGACATTTTTCTCATGCATTTTCTCAGGAAAGAAAGGTGCCAAAACCAAAAAGAAACCTTCTTAAATAACACATATTAAAAATATAATTTTAATTTCTTTCATTCCATTTAGGAAAACTAAACTCACAATTGTAGATTTGTCTTTCCATGTATACTGTGTTTCTTTCTTTTACTATTTTTCCTGTGATTCGGTCTTTGATTGAATTTCAATCCATTTCTGTTGCATTTAAATAAAACAAAATATTTAAATTACGTTGAATTAATTTATAGATTTATAAAATAAATTACAAATGCAAAGTAGGTTGCTTGAGTTTGATCTCATCATTGGGTGCGGGAGATTTAAATTTCGAAGGAGTGATAACATTCAAATTCTATTTAAATCTGAGCAATTGATCTGTGGGGGTGTCTGCGAGTGTATCAGTGGAGACTAGTCGCTAGGGCAGAATCTTTGATTTGGGGGGTGTCTCTATATCTTCGAATTTGAAGTCTTCCAGGACTCCATCTATCCTGTTCTTGTAGTTGTGGGACGACATGTTTAAAGTTAGTTACTGGTTGTGGGAAGGAACTATTATATGTTGATTGTAAAGTCAATGTTGTGAAATTGTGGCACGGGGTGTATACGTAGGTATTCCCAAATTTTAAAATTAATTAATGAATAAGTATAGAGATTAATGATATTTAATAATCAGAGTATTATGATGTTTAATTTTTTAAAAAGTATATTTTTTAAAAAAAATAAAACATAATATATAAATTAATTAATAAACTAAATGATGTTCTGACTAAATAGTAAAACTTAAATTTTTGATGTTAATAAGATTATTGTTTTAATTTTGATTAATTTGTCTTTTGTTTTCTGTTTGAATTCTATATAAATTTCAATTACTTAGAAAGTATTGGAATTAAAAATTTAAAGAATAAAATTATATTAATTTTCTAAAACATTAATTGATAAAATTATAATATAAAAAGACAAAGTTGTTTAAAAATGGAGATCTTCGTAAGAAAGCATGTAAGCTTCAAAAATTAATATTTTTATTCAATATAATCTCTTTATTAATTAGTATAATTTCTTATTTAATTTAACGATAGGAATAAACAGACAAATTGACTTGGCTCTCTTCTCTTCCAGGGAAATATAAAGAAGAAATTTTAGAGAAATTAATTGAAGATAATGTCGATCTCAATAAATCTCACCAGTATAAAGTGGTCGTTGATTTAGTGAGCAGCAATCAAATTTAGAGAAAAAGTACTCTAAAAAGCAATAGTCCTAGAAAATTTTAATAAAAACAGGATATAAACTACGATTAATCTCCAAATAGCGCCAGAGTGAAGAAATTCTAGAAAATATAGAGAAAGACATTAATGGAGAGCAATAAATAAACTACAAATCATATATAAAAGGATAATTTATTCAACAATGTGAACCTTTGAGAATTGGATTACACACACCGATCATCAATAACAAAGAATAACAAGGTACTTTAAGATCAATTTGCTTATGAGATTCCTCATCAAAATTCTACATTTTATCATGCTTATTAATTTAATCGATTAGCTATAATTATTATAAAGATAAAAATAGGTCTTAACTAGCTATTAGCACTATACCAATAAACCAAGAAGAGACTTAGATTAACAAAATTTTTAAAGATCAAAATAAAGTTAATTAAGAAATTAATTAAGAAGCTACAAAGCGTAAAATTTTAAATGGTAAGGAAATGATTTAAATAATCAGCAAATCTTTTACTACTATTTAATTAATTTAATTGTGGTTTTAGAGTTAATCGGGGATTTGAACTTGAAAAAAGCAGAGATACAGAGATAATCCAAACTTTAAGAAGAGAGAAAAATTTAGAAGCAAAAAATTCTAATGAAATAAAGCTCATTAAGGTAAGATTCAACGGCTAAGAGAAAAAAGAATGATAAAGCTACGAAAGCAGAATTTGGTAACATAAGATATTAGGATGATAATTTCACTGACGCTAATAATCAGCTGTTACTTTGATTGTTATATATATTTTTAAGACATCTATGTTAAGAAATTAATATACTTGAAGATGACTCACCTAAAAAGAATAAGTTTAGTTAATCTTTCTTCATACTCAAAGAGTAAAGCAATATAATCAACTAGTATAGTCCTCTAGTAAACCAGTACATTTCCTAAAATACAAATAAGAACCAATTCAATTCAACTATTATTAAAGAGGAAGATTCGGTAGTATTGGTTAACAACTATCCAAGTGAGTAATAGTAATTGGAACCATAGTACTAAATGGGATAAAATTTGCATAAATATGATATTTCAGGGAATATAGATATTTAAAGCTCCATAGTCGAGCTTAAAATACCATAGATTAAAAAAGATGATAGTCAAAGCTATACAGACTAAATGAGAATTCAAAATTACACATAATAGTAATTTGATTAGAAATAAGCTAATGCTCAAAATGCTAAAATTGCTAAGACTAATCCTGGTACTAGCAGAGGTGAGAGAAATTAAAACAAATTCAGAAATTTAAATATTAGCTAAAACTTTTAAAAGTAAAATCCATAAATTAATGGCTAATAGTCAATATAAGTATGAGAGAAACTAAATAAAACTTTTTACTAGCCACATCAATCAATATAATCTATCAAGCACTTTGGTACTCTGAAGAATATCTAGAATTTTGAGTTTAATGCTTTAACTGACTTAAATTAAAGTTAATAAAGTCTCAAAGATAAAACCCAATATTAGTTGAGGCAATCCAATAATGTCTCCCCTATAAATACATTAGCAAATTTCCAGTTAAATTCGTTCATAGTTAATCGCTACTCCATAGCTAAAGGCTTAAACATTTATAAAAAAGGAAAATAGCAATTCTAAGAAATTGAGACTAACATTGAGCGAAATTTTGATTGAGAGCTATAGCATGATAGACAGAATGAATTTAAAAAGTTATAAGAAGTCAATATAGAAAAATACAAGGCGGGTTTTAGAGGCAGTTAATTGAAGCTTCTTAGACTTAAATCAAAAAGCAAAATTCGCAAGAGAAATATAGAGGATTCTGAATAAATTTCACAGACATACACTTTGACACCTCAAAATATTACGAATAGCAAATCTGGTATGAATATTATAGACTTATCTTAATTGAAAAATCTCAATTAAACATCTTAATAACCTCCAATCTTAACAAATATGTTAAAAGCAGTTATGCCAAAAACCATCACTATTGAAGAAATAGAGGAAACATTTGCTAACCATAGTAGCAACAATAAACGAGTTTTAGTAAACAAAATATCTCAATCTCATTTCTTAAAAAATTTAGGATCTAGAACATCTAGACTGCATTTATAATCCAGAAAAGTCTCACAAGATATCTAAACTGATAATAATCAGGAAACATCAATCAATTAATTCTAAACTATTTTGAAACCTATGAACATTAGCACTTAAAATAACTTGACAATTGAATCTAGTTCTGCATAACTATCCTCTCAAAGAATTCATCAATAGTGTTTCACTTTTTAAGATAAAAACGATCCTAAAACCCTATAATAAAAGCGAGAGAGTACTCTTATTTAAGGGTAAAAAAAGGTCATTAAGTCAACTCTAAAAAATAAAAGTATAACTCATAGAATAACTAATCATAATCATGCTGATGCTTTAAATAATTCGAATGCATAGAAGCTATAAGACATTAAGTAAAACGGTTTGGAAAACTTAAGTTTAGGTGATAAAGTTAGATTAATTTAGAACATCTCCTCTGCTAGGAATAACTCCAATAAAATGAGAAGGAAAAATAAAAATTTTATCATTAGTGAATAGCCAGTCCTTAGAAGCTTTGAAGGGCAAGTTTCAAATTAAATCAATTAAATAAGAAATAAAATGATATCCGTTTCTTAAAGAATAACTCCAACAAAATAAATAATGAGCAACTAAAATGAATAAAGAATTTTGAAAGAAATTGATTAAAAGTTTAAACCTGCTTTAAATATTAAGATCCAGGATGTTGAGTAGTCTAAGTATTATGATTGATTAGTTTAAACATGTTTTCCCATAATTATTAAATTATTTTATTAATATTATAACTTGAAACTGCGAGATCAGTATTCAATCCTAATGAAATAATTGGAAATTCAAATAGGCTTTTGCAAATAAAATCAGATTTTATCAATTCATCTTAATAATAATAAACTCCGGACTAAGAGCTATACCTTAAATACATTAGTTATAAAAATTTGGTTTAGGATTAATCTAAATAACGAAATTGATTTAGTATAATTATTTTTTAGAATTCTTTTGAGATAATATGATTCAATACAACTTATACTATAGTTTTTTAATTTATAGGAGTAGAATTGTAAATTTTTCATTATTAAAGCTAATAATATTTAGAGCAATCATATAAATGGAGCCATTGTTGGACCCCGTGGGAGACAGAGCTATGAAGGACATTATGCCTCCACCCCATAAACCTCTTGCCGATGAGCTTCTCTACCCTACTAAATGTAAACTTATCTAATTATCAACATTTAATTGTAGCATCTAATATACCTAATTGGGAATTGCTTAAAAACCACATGTATCGAGAAGGTAGAGTGTCAAAAGAACATTGTTAAAAATTACTTCGAGATACTCTTGCGATGATAAGTAAGTTTAAACAGTGGTTTAGATTGTTTTCTTTATAGAAAAGGAACCTAATCTTTTAAGTCTGCATGATCCAGTCACTGTAGTGGGAGATATTCATGGACAATATTACGATTTTGTGAAAATGTTAGATGTGGGAGGATCACCTGCTAAGACTAAATATCTTTTCCTTGGTGATTATGTTGACAGAGGATCGTTCTCATGCGAGGTTGTAATATTACTATACGCTCTAAAGTTGAATTTCCCACAAACTATATATATGTTGAGAGGGAATCACGAATGCAGACAGATGACATAGTTCTTCAATTTTAGAGCAGAGTGCTTATATAAATATGACTAAGAAACTTATGAGTTATTTATGGAGACATTTGATGCACTACCGATTTCATGTCTTGTTAACGATAAGTTCTTAGCTCTTCATGGAGGTATATCTCCAGAGCTAAAAACTATTAATGATCTGAAAAATTTATAGAGATTCTAAGAACCCCCTCGTGTAGGTCTGTTTTGTGATATTTTATGGTCAGATCCAGTTGAAGACGAAAAGGGTTAATGCCCACAGAGGTTTTAATAAAACGATGTGCGTGGTTGCTCCTATTTCTTTGGTCAACAGGCAACTAACCAGTTCTTGCATAAAAATAAATTACTATCAATATTGAGAGCTCACGAAGCACAATTCGATGGTTATAAAATGCACAAGTGGAATGGAGCTTCCGAATTCCCAGTTGTCATTACTATATTTTCTGCACCTAACTACTGCGATGTGTACAATAATAAAGGAGCAATAATCAAATTCGAATAAAACACACTAAATATATAACAATTTAATTACACAGCGCACCCCTACATACTACCTAATTTCATGGATATATTCACTTGGTCTGTTCCATTCGTAGCTGAGAAAGTAGTAGAGATGCTCTTTAATGTACTCAAATAAGGCTAGGATATTCCTGATGATAACGAAAATTAAATTTAATATAAATTTTACGAAAAGTTTTTCTTTTTTCTTGATTTTAAATTAAACGAAGAAGAAATTGATCCAAAGAAAATAATACAGCAGGAAATAGGTGGTGAAAAAGTTAAAAGTAAGAAAACAAAACATTCCAAACATTATATAATAATTTTCATTTATAGAGGCTGACTTATTAAGAAACAAAGTGCGAGCAATGAGCAAAATGATGAAGATGTTCAAAACCCTTAGAGAAGAAAATGAGAGTGTTATATTATTATTTTATTTTTATATTTATTTTCGGATATTGATTGCCAAAATCATCATTATAGATTTAACTCTACAAAATTATACCTGATAATTTTCCAAATCTATGTAAAATATAAAAATATCAATTTTTGAATAGTGTAGTATAGCTAAAAGGAATCTGTTCAGATGGTAAGGTACCTAAAGGTCTCCTGCTAGAAGGAAAGAAAGCTATAGAAAATGAGCTGGTCGATAGGTCGTAGGTTTTCACCAACGCCAAAAAACTCGATTCACATAATGAAGGCATGCCAAAATATTTAATAAAGAGAATTCATTAATATAATTGAAATTAAAAATAGCTTAATCTTTTATACTTTATATTTCTATAAAACAGATAACTTAATCTTATAATTTTAATCCGTCATAAATTGAATAATAAGTATTATTTTACAAGATAATTTCCTCTTAAAATAATAAGATACACATAAATGTTTTAAAATAATTAATTTTCATCATAATTATTATATTACATATTTAAATTTAATGCCATTCAATTAAAGTGGAGGTAATTAAGGAGGAAACACTCTATTACCAAATAATAATTATGACGACTACGAAGACGAATGACTGCATTACATTATAATCAAATTATAAAAACACATAATTTTTAGGATTTAAAAGCATTGATAATATAATTATGCAATAGCTACACATATAGCAAACTCTATTAAAAAATTGCCATTATAAATATTAAGAGATTTGCATTCTATTGAAATAATAAATTAATCTTAATGGATAAAATTATAATCAAAATTTAAATTTAAATTACACTTTCAAAATGATTAAAACTTAATTAAATATAGCAAGAATTAGAAAATTTATATCATTTTTTATTGTTCAGTAATAATTAGTGACTGTTTTATAAGTATGGTTTTGCATTCATTAAATACACTTCCTTGTATTATATCATCATTCAAACTCATTCATAACAATTATCTGTAATTACTTTAAAATTATTATATAAAAGTATACTTCTATTATTTTCATTTCACTTAGTGTACATATTTTACATAGCAAGAAAGTCAAATTTTTATATAACTTATTTCATTGAAGATAAAAATATGGACACTACTTCGTAAAATAATAAATAATTAAATTCATTATTAATTTTATTTAACAAAAAATCAAAAATAATTAATATTCGAACATGTGATTTATGATAGTATTTGTTCTTTTAAAAAATTAAAATACATGATTCGCTATAAATATTCATGATTTTTATCATTACTTTAATTTAAAATTCAGTTTTAATCATATCTACTATAAGTTTCTTGTCCCTAATAATATTTATAGGGAAAAAACTAAGTTATATAATTATAAAAAACAAACATAGGTTATATTAATGTCCTAAACTCTCGAAAGCCATATTTCTTTCTTAATAACAATTATTGTTAGTTATAGATCGTGAATATTAACCTCCCGCAAAGTGTTAACTTTAATGAATCTCTTTGGATAATAAGTTTGAATTTATTAAAAAATGTCTTCAAAAATATATGAATAAGATAAACTTTAATCTTGTGAAAACATAATTGATGTAAAATTAAATAAAATAACAATATTATGTAATTTATTAAAATTAAGTGAAAATATATAAATAAACATAGTTTAGATGTAGAGTAAGTCAAATTGCATTTATTTAAAAAAATATAATTAATTTTTTATATTTAAATTTAAACATCTAATCACTTAATTGATATCAATTATGATATGTGTTAAGCCTATCAAGTATAAATATTTCAATTATACTTAATTTAAAAATTCCATAAGTTCTATAATTTTAAATTTAATTTTAATTAATTTCAAATAAATATTTAGTTATTATTTTTTTCATAATATAAGATAATGCTCCATTATTTATTTGATCACTAGGATTTTCCTATATTTTGAAATGCTAATTACACATTTAATATCTAATTGAATCATGAACTATCACTATTTAAATTTTCAAATTAAACCAAGTAAATTGTATTTAGAATCATTATGAATTCTAATAATGATAAATTAACTATATTTAAATCCAAATATATATATATATAAACTTATTGGAGAAAACCATTAAAAATATCAAATATGAGAGACAAACTTACATCTTTGTGTTGATTTTTCCAAGATTTAACTTCTTAAACTAGATTTCCCATACAATATTTTTTATCTTAAAATATTATATAAATAATGATCAAGCAAATATTTAGACAAAATAATCAATTAAAAGTTTATTCAATTTAAATTTAATTTTACTATTCACTAATAAATAACCAAATAACTTTAAATTTAATTTAATTAAATTATTACATAATCCAGTATTTAAATTTTTATATATTTTCTACATTAATCAAGCCATATTTCTTAAAATTTTGGTAACTTTATAATATATGATTCACTCGAAAATTATCATAAACTTTTACATTAAAAAATCAAACTAATAATTAGATTTTTTTAATTACTTAGCATAAGCATATTATGTTGATTAAATTAAGAATTATAATAAATTTAAAGTATAAAATATTAATGAAATAAAAATATGAACGAATTCAAATTTAAAGGTAGCTTAATATTTTTTATAAAAAAATTGATCAAAAAATTATAATTAATATATTAGAGGTTTACATGGTTTAATCAAAATATATTAGTATCTTATTATCCATGATATAACTTTCAGTCAAATATTGATTAAAGTAAATAAAAAAACTAAGAATTTCAGTATATTAAAAGATTTGTGTCCTAATTAATTCTGTGATAGCTATTATTACAAATGGTGAACGATGTGTTATTATATTAAACTAATTAAGTTCTTTATTTATTGATATTTGAATTTTATAAAATTATTATAATAGAATAATAATTAATAAAAAAATTCAATGCATTTTCTAATCTAATTATTTTAAATAACTTTTTTTAAATGATTTATTAAAACATCCTTTACTTAATCTTAATTTAGAAAGTTAAGACCTTATAATATTTAATTAATAGTATATAATACAAAATTTAATTATTTGTAACATAATAATTTTTCATATATCTGAAACAAATAATTGCTTAAACTATAGGGGTTTATGTACAAACCTTTTCCCTCATATTTTGATTCACCAATAGGCACACTAATATTAATTATATTTCTATCTCTCCCAACATTCTCTATGTCCACAAGACCCCAAATAATCATCGCAGTTACTTTTTTTAGATCGAATTTATTTCCTTTATTTCATTTCTATTAGATTATTTTCTGACATTGCTTTTTTAACTTTATTCTATATTATAAGTTGTCAATCAATTTTAATTATAAAAGTTACTAAGTATAATAAATCTCATATTATACAACTTGGGAATAGTTAAATCACATCAAATTTATAATCCCATATTAAAAAATTTGAAATCCTTTATTAAATTCATAAAGTTTAATGAACTTACTATTTTATATATGTCTGGCTTTTATGATGCTTTGTTTTCTGAAATACAATTGCCCATTATAAAATATTTAATAATTAGTCTTCGAAAAAATGTAGTTTTTAAAAACAAAAAAACAAGATTAATTATTTTACCAATTATTTAAATAGAAATCCTTATCTTATAATAATTTTAAATAAATTTCAGTGGAAAAGAATTTTTATTAAAAATTGAATGATTTTTTAATTAACTATTTATTGGTATAATATTACATTAATTGGGTCTATGTTTACTAATCATAAGATATAAAAATTTGGCTAACGAGATAGTATACTTAAAAGGGTAGCTCTCTTAATCGGGTATAAGTCGCCTTATAATCTACTCACCATTTGCCTTACCTTTTCCATATTTTCTTTGATTTTATGGAAGAATATATAAATACCAAGCAAATAATGATTGTTATATATTTTAAGGTCTGAATAATTTTTATCTTGCTGTCAAATTTTATAAAAATTCTCTCATAGTTTTAAAAACTAATTTATATTGATTCCGGATATTTTGTTTAAATCACTCATAATTTTACTTTTTTATTTATAAAATTTATTTGAATTAATATAAAAATTGTATAAATATATAACGAATTTTTATTAATTTAGATTTTTATATTAAATTGATATTAATAAATATTAATTTTCCATTATTGCGTCTTGATTGTTTTAGAATATAAGCTAAGCTAATTACTTATAAATTATTTATATATTTATGATCTTTTCTATAAATATATTATTTTTAATAAAACTGAAATTCACTTAATTCCTAATACTGCTACTACTTTATTAAATTAAGATAATATTAACAATAACCTAATTTGATCAATAATAGTAATAAACTTAATTCAAATTCTATATTTTAAATTAACCTATCAAATTATTTAATGAATTGAAGCATAATTTATTATTAATAAACTAATTGAAATTTTTTAATAATATTTATTGTGAATTGTAATTTAAATCGTTGCATAAGGCTTCTTTTACCCTAATTAACTTCAAGTATTTTATTACATAATGAAATGATTTTTATAATTATTATACTTATAGAAAAGAATATAAATTTATTTCTTGAAATGATAAATAATTTTACATAATATAATTGGTAAATTATATATGAATTTGATAATTATCTTATATAATGCTATTTTAAAAATTATAGTCTTCTATTAGCTATATTTTCTTAACTGATTTCAAATTTTTAAAATAACGAAGGAAACAAATAACATTGATTAAAATTATTTTTAAAGTTATAAAATATTTTATATTTTAATTTGATTAATACTATTGATATTGGATTTTATATTACATCACACTTTCCATAGCAGAGAAACAAAATAGAAAATATGTGTATTTTTCAAATTTATTTGTTAATCATCGTTTACAAGGTTTTAGAAATAAAGCAGCTAAATAGAGCTAACAAAGTAACACTTAAATTAATCAATAAAAATATATGATTATTTATGAGAGTTAAAAGCTAAGTTTCCACATGGGTGACATCGGCGCCTGCGGACCTCGCAGCAAGACTCGCTCCTCCGGTGTAAGCAAAGAGGTTCAGGAATTTTGGCTTCTCCAATGGCTGCAGGAAATTGTAGATCACATCCCAGTTGCAGGCCTGCTCCGGAAAGATGCCCACATGCTTGAAAGAGGTCAGCCCCAAACGAAAAACAATTTCACCCGTTTTTCCGCTATGTTCATTTTCCAGGCCGTAGCTGATCTGCCATTGCTCCGGCATTTTTTTCAGCATTTTCCAGTCGCCGCTCGAGCTGCTCTTAGGCACGAATTTCACATGCGCCTGCTTTTCCCACTCGCTGTCTGAATATACCTTTTTCCACACGGCCTGTGGCTCAGGGCGTATGGTAATGAATTTGCCGAAACGCTCCAGCTTTTCGAAATTGCCGCAGTCCAGTAATTCGTAGTCTTTCCAGTGAGTTGGGGTCAATAATTCCATGAGGTGAAAGTATCAAATTAAGCGCTATGATCGGACAACTTTCATGAAAGAAGTAAAACAGGACTTGTTAATAAAACGGTTTAGGCGTATGGCTTGTACGGATAAAAATCTTTACTTTAGTTCAATATCCTGATATGCAGAAATTACAATCATCTTTTGTCGCGCTCATCAGCGTGTTCTTCTTCTGGGGCTTTGTGGCAGCCAGCAATGGCATTCTAATCCCACTCTTCAAAGAGAAATTCACGCTCACGCAATTTCAGTCGCAGCTGGTAGACCTTGCGTTCTATGCGGCTTATTTTATCGGCTCCATGATTTATTTCATCGCCTCGCGCGCCATGGGCGACCCCATCGATAAGATCGGTTACAAAAAAGCGCTGATCCTCGGCCTGTTGATCTCAGCCGTTGGCTCCCTGTTCTTCATTCCGGCGGCAAGCTCCAATTCCTATCCCCTGTTGCTTTGCGCGCTGTTTGTGATCGGCCTCGGCTTTGCCCTGCAACAAATCGTTGCCAATCCCTTTGTCATTAATTTCGGCGCGAAGGAAACCGGCGCACACCGCCTCAGCCTTGCCGGCGGTATCAACTCTTTCGGAACCACCATCGGCCCGGTGATCCTGAGCTATGCCCTCTTCGGCAACATCCATGCTCCTGCAGCCGCCGACAGCAGCCTGGAAGCCGTGAAGATCCCTGCCCTCGTTTTATTTGCCTTATTTCTGTTATGCGCCACGATCCTGTGGTTCTCCAAACTGCCTGTATTAACAAGCGCGGAGAAGCTCGACAAAGACCTCGGCGCTTTGAAATACCCGCAGCTCACGCTGGGCATGATCGCTATTTTTGTCTATGTGGGCGTGGAAGTAACCATCCAGAGCAATATGGGCGCCTTGCTCGCCATGCCCGAGATCAAAGGCATCGACCATACCAAAATCTCTCACTTTATTTCGCTCTACTGGGGAAGCCTTATGATCGGC
>ARYC01019276.1:0-11918 GCA_000711775.1 Oxytricha trifallax | reverse complement strand
CGGCTCTTTAAAAGTATTGGCTTTTGCAGGGCAGCCTTTAAAACCTAGCTCTTTAGAAATTCACTAATTTCTGGTGTCCAAAAAATGAATTAAACCATCCATGGACAAAGATGAATCTCCAAAATTAATTTATCTTTCATAGAAATGATATTGGTCCCAACAATAACTTGGCCATCATAATAATTCATTAAATTATATACAACTTACTCCTAGTCTCAGCAACTCGGATGTGAAGACATCATACAATTTGTCCATAACAGCATAGTGACCCTTCTTAACAATTCAATTTTCTTCTGCCTACTCAAGTCAAAAGTATCATATTTGCATGATTTAAATATCGATAGTTAATTTCTCCGAATGGCATGTGCATCTAAGACAAATCTATTAAAAAACAATCTGATTAAGCATTGATAAATCTCAAGCTATTCATTTTCTAAGAAGTACTCTTATACTCGATTATATGCTTTTGGCTGGGCTCTTCTAAGATATCCTAGGGCAAAGAATGGCAGATGGATTAATTAGAAAATTCTTAATTCATTTTTATTTAAAAATTTGGGGGGAAACTTTAGCTGTCACATTTTTAAATCTTTAAATTTTTGAAAAAAAATATTGTTAAAAATGCTATTTTTTCAATGGGTTAAAAAATTTTAAGCCTATTTAGTTTTTTTCATTCGAAAAAATAAAAATTTACTTTTAATTTTGTGAGAACATAAGTTAGTTACCCAGTTTCTACAAGTAAACTTGTAGAAACTCAATCGGCTCTATTCCAAAGAAAGTTAAAAAGGTTGTAAAATAATTTATAATGAAGTTGCCAAAATAAACGACGAGTCTTTCAGACCTATAAAATTAAAAAAGAATACTTCTCGCTTCTAATTTTCCTTGTAATGTGTGTGTACACGTGCTTGCGCAATGAAGAGCATATTAATTAAGCTTCTATCTTATTTTACTTTCATTATTTTATAAGGAGGTGTCCTCTCTTAAAAATTAAAATTGCACAGTTTAGCCATCTTCATAACTTCTCTATATCAACTTAATATTAATTTTATCGAATTATGTTCCCTTTTTATTCAGTAGCGTTAACTCTGTGAATTCTTATTATATCTCCAACTTTCTGCTCAGGAGGAAAGTAATTCATTTCATTTATAAAAATTGTACAGCCGCATGATCAATACTCTTATCTTTGTACATTTTTTCTATTTTTTTATTTAATGATTTATCTATGAGTTTCATTTGGCATAGAGCTTTAATTTTTTATATTTTTTATTTATATTTTTTATTATTATTTTTTAAATATTTATTTCTATTTTTTTATTTTTATTATCCTTTATATAAATATTAATATTAGTATAATTATTTATATTTTTATAAACTTTAATAAATTGTTAAATTCTTACTTTATCTCTAATGTGCCATCTTGGTCTTTGAGCTCCTAACATTTTGCGGGATTTATTATTTTAATTTTCTAATATAATAGAATTTATTATTATAATTCTAAAGTAAAAAATTAACAAAAAGTATAAGGAGTTACTTTAATTAAAAATTTATATCATAATTAAATTTCTTAGAATCTTTCTTTTAATTGCTGTAAGGAATTTATAGCATCATATCTTAACTTTCGCTATTATAGTTTCCCTCGTATTCAAAGTAGCTAATAAGTAATTTTGAGATAAACAGAATTTAACAGTTATCAATATGTCTCTTAAGTGAGGCAAGAACATCAATAAAAAGGCTTTTTTAAATGATTTGTTACAAACCTTCACAAAGTTTGGTCGTCTTCTAGATAGGCGCATCTAAAAGTCGGTAGAAGGAACGACCTATAATTTCTGGGTTGATATACCCCAAAACCCCTTATACTCAGAGGGAGGAGGAGGACCAGTGACAACTTTTTTGATTATTTTATTTTTATTTCTTAAAAGGAAATTCAATCACATTCAAACTATCCCAACCAAACCTTTGGACTCCAACTCAGTCCTTCCAACTTTGGTTAGATGGACTGAGTGGGAGTTCAAGAGTTGGTTGACTATGCAATTGTTAAACGACAACTAACTACTTTTTTGGGGTCTTTTTATTCTTGCAATAGTAGCCCTCGGCCTTAATCTTTTGCACATATCTCGCATTTTTGGCGATCTTATATTGAATTAAGAAGCTACAGAAAATGAAATAAATCAACAAAATCTAGCCCTTATAGAAAAGACAATCTCCCCAACAATTATATATAAAGCCATCGCAAACCATCATAAATGTCCTTAATTTTTATATAACTCACTGGACACTATCATGAGGCCTCCCTCAGTGACATCATGATAAATTATGACCCTAATAATGTTTTATTGGCTATTAAGGCATAATTTAAATATCGTATGACCAATCCGAATGGAATTTGCAGCATGGCGAAGACAAATCTATCAGAAATTGTGAGAAACATTAGTAATTTGTCAAGGCTGTTCATTATCTCAGCTCGTACTTATTTTCGGCTCTTTAAAAGTATTGGCTTTTGCAGTGCAGCCTTTAAAACCTAGCTCTTTAGAAATTCACTAATTTCTGGTGTCCACAAAATGAATTAAACCATCCATGGACAAAGATGAATCTCCAAAATTAATTTATCTTTCATAGAAATGATTTTGGTCCCAACAATAACTTGGCCATCATAATAATTCATTAAATTATATACAACTTACTCCTAGTCTCAGCAACTCGGATGTGAAGACATCAATCAATTTGTCCATAACAGCATAGTGACACTTCTTAACAATTCAATTTTCTTCTGCCTATTTAAGTCAAAAGTATCATATTTGCATGATTTAAATATCGATAGTTAATTTCTCCGAATGGCATGTGCATCTAAGACAAATCTATTAAAAAACAATCTGATTAAGCATTGATAAATTCTCAAGCTATTCATTTTCTAAGAAGTACTCTTATACTCGATTATATGCTTTTGGCTGGGCTCTTCTAAGATATCCTAGGGCAAAGAATGGCAGATGGATTAATTAGAAAATTCTTAATTCATTTTTATTTAAAAATTTGGGGGGAAACTTTAGCTGTCACATTTTTAAATCTTTAAATTTTTGAAAAAAAATATTGTTAAAAATGCTATTTTTTCAATGGGTTAAAAAATTTTAAGCCTATTTAGTTTTTTTCATTCGAAAAAATAAAAATTTACTTTTAATTTTGTGAGAACATAGGTTAGGTACCCAGTTTCTACAAGTAAACTTGTAGAAACTCAATCGGCTCTATTCCAAAGATAGTTAAAAAGGTTGTAAAATAATTTATAATGAAGTTGCCAAAATAAACGACGAGTCTTTCAGACCTCTAAAATTAAGAAAGAATACTTCTCGCTTCTAATTTTCCTTGTAATGTGTGTGTACACGTGCTTGCGCAATGAAGAGCATATCAATTAAGCTCCTGTCTTATATTACTTTTATTATTTTATAAGGGAGGTGTCCTCTCTTAAAAATTAAAATTGCACAGTTTAGCCATCTTCATAACTTCTCTATATCAACTTAATATTAATTTTATCGAATTATGTTCCCTTTTTATTCAGTAGCGTTAACTCTGTGAATTCTTATTATATCTCCAACTTTCTGCTCAGGAGGAAAGTAATTCATTTCATTTATAAAAATTGTACAGCCGCATGATCAATACTCTTATCTTTGTACATTTTTTCTATTTTTTTATTTAATGATTTATCTATGAGTTTCATTTGGCATAGAGCTTTAATTTTTTATATTTTTTATTTATATTTTTTATTATTATTTTTTAAATATTTATTTCTATTTTTTTATTTTTATTATCCTTATATAAATATTAATATTAGTATAATTATTTATATTTTTATAAACTTTAATAAATTGTTAAATTCTTACTTTATCTCTAATGTGCCATCTTGGTCTTTGAGCTCCTAACATTTTGCGGGATTTATTATTTTAATTTTCTAATATAATAGAATTTATTATTATAATTCTAAAGTAAAAAATTAACAAAAAGTATAAGGAGTTACTTTAATTAAAAATTTATATCATAATTAAATTTCTTAGAATCTTTCTTTTAATTGCTGTAAGGAATTTATAGCATCATATCTTAACTTTCGCTATTATAGTTTCCCTCGTATTCAAAGTAGCTAATAAGTAATTTTGAGATAAACAGAATTTAACAGTTATCAATATGTCTCTTAAGTGAGGCAAGAACATCAATAAAAAGGCTTTTTTAAATGATTGTTACAAACCTTCACAAAGTTTGGTCGTCTTCAAGATAGGCGCATCTAAAAGTCGGTAGAAGGAACGACCTATAATTTCTGGGTTGATATACCCCAAAACCCCTTATACTCAGAGGGAGGAGGAGGAAGTGACAACTTTTTTGATTATTTTATTTTTATTTTTTAAAAGGAAATTCAATCAAATTCAAACTATCCCAACCAAACCTTTGGACTCCAACTCAGTCCTTCCAACTTTGGTTAGATGGACTGAGTGGGAGTTCAAGAGTTGGTTGACTATGCAATTGTTAAACGACAACTAACTACTTTTTTGGGGTCTTTTTATTCTTGCAATAGTAGCCCTCGGCCTTAATCTTTTGCACATATCTCGCATTTTTGGCGATCTTAAATTGAATTAAGAAGCTACAGAAAATGAAATAAATCAACAAAATCTAGCCCTTATAGAAATGACAATCTCCCCAACAATTATATATAAAGCCATCGCAAACCATCATAATGTCCTTAATTTTTATATAACTCACTGGACACTATCATGAGGCCTCCCTCAGTGACATCATGATAAATTATGACCCTAATAATGTTTTATTGGCTATTAAGGCATAATTTAAATATCGTATGACCAATCCGAATGGAATTTGCAGCATGCGAAGACAAATCTATCAGAAATTGTGAGAAACATTAGTAATTTGTCAAGGCTGTTCATTATCTCAGCTCGTACTTATTTTCGGCTCTTTAAAAGTATTGGCTTTTGCAGTGCAGCCTTTAAAACCTAGCTCTTTAAGAAATTCACTAATTTCTGGTGTCCACAAAATGAATTAAACCATCCATGGACAAAGATGAATCTCCAAAATTAATTTATCTTTCATAGAAATGATTTTGGTCCCAACAATAACTTGGCCATCATAATAATTCATTAAATTATATACAACTTACTCCTAGTCTCAGCAACTCGGATGTGAAGACATCAATCAATTTGTCCATAACAGCATAGTGACACTTCTTAACAATTCAATTTTCTTCTGCCTATTTAAGTCAAAAGTATCATATTTGCATGATTTAAATATCGATAGTTAATTTCTCCGAATGGCATGTGCATCTAAGACAAATCTATTAAAAAACAATCTGATTAAGCATTGATAAATTCTCAAGCTATTCATTTTCTAAGAAGTACTCTTATACTCGATTATATGCTTTTGGCTGGGCTCTTCTAAGATATCCTAGGGCAAAGAATGGCAGATGGATTAATTAGAAAATTCTTAATTCATTTTTATTTAAAAATTTGGGGGGAAACTTTAGCTGTCACATTTTTAAATCTTTAAATTTTTGAAAAAAATATTGTTAAGAATGCTATTTTTTAAATGTGTTATAAAATTTTAAGCCTATTTAATTTTTTTCATTTGAAAAAATAAAAATTTACTTTTAATTTTGTGAGAACATAAGTTAGTTACCCAGTTTCTACAAGTAAACTTGTAGAAACTCAATCGGCTCTATTCCAAAGAAAGTTAAAAAGGTTGTAAAATAATTTATAATGAAGTTGCCAAAATAAACGACGAGTCTTTCAGACCTATAAAATTAAAAAAGAATACTTCTCGCTTCTAATTTTCCTTGTAATGTGTGTGTACACGTGCTTGCGCAATGAAGAGCATATTAATTAAGCTTCTATCTTATTTTACTTTCATTATTTTATAAGGGAGGTGTCCTCTCTTAAAAATTAAAATTGCACAGTTTAGCCATCTTCATAACTTCTCTATATCAACTTAATATTAATTTTATCGAATTATGTTCCCTTTTTATTCAGTAGCGTTAACTCTGTGAATTCTTATTATATCTCCAACTTTCTGCTCAGGAGGAAAGTAATTCATTTCATTTATAAAAATTGTACAGCCGCATGATCAATACTCTTATCTTTGTACATTTTTTCTATTTTTTTATTTAATGATTTATCTATGAGTTTCATTTGGCATAGAGCTTTAATTTTTTATATTTTTTATTTATATTTTTTATTATTATTTTTTATTTCTATTTTTTTATTTTTATTATCCTTTATATAAATATTAATATTAGTATAATTATTTATATTTTTATAAACTTTAATAAATTGTTAAATTCTTACTTTATCTCTAATGTGCCATCTTGGTCTTTGAGCTCCTAACATTTTGCGGGATTTATTATTTTAATTTTCTAATATAATAGAATTTATTATTATAATTCTAAAGTAAAAAATTAACAAAAAGTATAAGGAGTTACTTTAATTAAAAATTTATATCATAATTAAATTTCTTAGAATCTTTCTTTTAATTGCTGTAAGGAATTTATAGCATCATATCTTAACTTTCGCTATTATAGTTTCCCTCGTATTCAAAGTAGCTAATAAGTAATTTTGAGATAAACAGAATTTAACAGTTATCAATATGTCTCTTAAGTGAGGCAAGAACATCAATAAAAAGGCTTTTTTAAATGATTGTTACAAACCTTCACAAAGTTTGGTCGTCTTCTAGATAGGCGCATCTAAAAGTCGGTAGAAGGAACGACCTATAATTTCTGGGTTGATATACCCCAAAACCCCTTATACTCAGAGGGAGGAGGAGGACCAGTGACAACTTTTTTGATTATTTTATTTTTATTTCTTAAAAGGAAATTCAATCACATTCAAACTATCCCAACCAAACCTTTGGACTCCAACTCAGTCCTTCCAACTTTGGTTAGATGGACTGAGTGGGAGTTCAAGAGTTGGTTGACTATGCAATTGTTAAACGACAACTAACTACTTTTTTGGGGTCTTTTTATTCTTGCAATAGTAGCCCTCGGCCTTAATCTTTTGCACATATCTCGCATTTTTGGCGATCTTAAATTGAATTAAGAAGCTACAGAAAATGAAATAAATCAACAAAATCTAGCCCTTATAGAAATGACAATCTCCCCAACAATTATATATAAAGCCATCGCAAACCATCATAAATGTCCTTAATTTTTATATAACTCACTGGACACTATCATGAGTCTTTCCTGTGCTTATTCATTGATATTAATTTTCGATTTTGTAGACATTTATTTCATTTATAATTTATTTAATATATAATTTATTTATAATAATTTAAAATTATTGGAATCATAAGTAAATTTTTATTTTTAATTTTATGTTTAGCTTTTATTATTTAATAATTTTGAATGCTCACCCATTTATATTTATAAAAGATATTAATATAAATAGGCTTCAATTTTAATTTTAATTATATTTTAAATTAAAAACTTTAAATTAACTTTATTTTTTTATTTTATTTTCACATCATGGTGGAAAGATTAATGAGCAACCTCAACCTGAATGAAGAGGATGAAGACTTGGATTCTACTACTTTTATTAATTCTACTTCATTACTGACTCCTACTTAGACCTTTTGGCATGTTGTTGAATGCTATATTGGAACATCCCGAGTTAGGCAGTTCAGACCGAATATATAATTTAATTAAACTTTGTTGGTTCTAAATTTTGAGAAAATTAAAAAGAAATGGGATTCCGAATCCAAAAAGCTTAAGCATGCTAAAATAACTGGTCTAGACTACGACACGATAGAGCCTTCATACGTTCTTAAAAAGAATATACCTGTACTTGTTGATGGGCAAGTTAACTTTTGCCATTTAGAAAGAAAAATAAAAGAAAAAGATTTGGAACACTTTCATGTTGCTGTAAATGAATTAAAGAATGAGCTTGGTGATCGAAATTTTGCTATTGGCCTTAACAGATCTAGAGAAGGAGAGCATTAAGATCTATGGTTCTTTTTAGATCAAGCGCCAACTGTTCACAACAATTTTAGACCTCCTTCAGTAACATTCTTTCAAAATAATTAAATTGCCATACCCATTTATACTATAAAGTTTAGAAGTCACGAAGAGCTCATTCAATTTATGAACTACCATTTTATGAGACGCGGAACATAACGATACTCCATTTGAGTACGATACTACAGAATTGTAGCTTTTCACGCTTGAATATAATTAAAACTAGAAATTAAAAGGCATAGTTTGATTTAAAAACTAAATTAATTTTTAAAAATTAAAACAATTATTTATTTATTTTATTTATTTATTTATTTTATCTATCAATTCACCCATTTTAAAACTACAAGTCAATATTAAAATTTAATGTTGATATTTTTTTGATAATATAATAAAATATAATATAATATAATATAATATAATATAATAAAATATAATATAATATAATATAATATAATATAATAATATAATAATATAATAATAATAAAAAATAATAATAATAATAAAATATTATTATAATATAATATAATATAATATATAAAAAGTAATCTGATATAAATATAATATAATATATAATATATAATATTAATAATAATAATAATAATAATAATAATATATATATAATATAATATAATATAATATAATATAATAAAATATAATATAATATAATATAATAATAATAATAATAATAATTATATTATTATTTGTAATAATAGTAATAATGGTAATAAATAGATTGATTGATAAATACCTCTCAAGATTAACAAAACTGCATTATAAGTTAGATTGCTGTGAATTAATGCTTGGGATTATAATTTTACATCTCTGCACCTGCAATTAGTGATAGATCTTTTATGACTCAGACTAAAGGCAAAAGCAGTATTTCCCAAACCCCTTATCTCTTAATTATCTTTTAGGAAGCTTTATAATATCGAGCTTTATGAATGATTTAATAACAAGCCCAAATTATCTCAATTTCTCTCAAATCAATGTTGTGTAATATGTTCAGATATGAATTGAAACTATGTAGAAGATGTTTTTCTATAAAAAAACTTACGGGAACTATTTACATATTCATTTTAAATCATCTTATAAAAAAGATATTTGGATTATTTATCTTGTCATATTATTTTTTTAAATGAGTTTTTTAGTTCAGGCATATGCTCTATAATAAATTTCTCCCTCAAATATAAGTCCATATGTTTGTAAAAAGAATCTTTTCTTTGATATTTGAATTTTTCACTTTGATGTTTTTATAATTTTAGAGTTTCAACATAAATGTTTGATCGAATTCGCTGATTAAGATCTACCACGACAATGATTTAAGTGCAACACTATTAATCATCCCATAATAAACTTTAAGAATCTTATCTTGAGAGACCGAACCTCTCTTCAGTTTTCGATTAATCTTTAATTTTTGTTTAGAAATTGCTCATAATCTTATCAAATAAAAATCATTGGAATTTTTGAGTACTTAACTTTATAAATTGCATTTAGATATTGATTATTTGAAGGAACTAGGCTGAGAGTAACCTTCTATAACAGTCTTTCTCTTAAGACAACTCAAATAAAATGTATTTAAAATGGAAGTTCTAGGATAGATTCATTCAGTATATAATACGTTCCTCTTAACTATAAAGAAGGAAAACATATCAAGAATAGCCACATAGGTCTTATCCTAGTAATAAATAGTTGGTACTGAAGAAAGATATTTTAGAGTCTCTCTAAAGTTGTGTATCTGCTTTGACAGTTTATTACATTGCTAAGACTCTTTGACATTATTCAGTCGTCAATGTTACTACTTTGCGCAACTAAAAAGAAGATATATCTTTCTGTGCATAGCATTGAAAATCAGCCATTTATCTAAACGTAAGAAGCATTTATCTATAAAATGCTTAACAAGTTTTGCTGAATTGATGATATCAACCTCTATTATCTTTAATTCAGACGAGATAGCGTAGAAATTTGAACTGCACAAGGTGCGAATATGTACCTTTAACATGAATGAATGACTTTAATCTTGTCCATCAATAGATCAACTCAAATTAATTTTCATTAACATTTTCTTTAGTACCTAATGTTTAAAATAAGACTTTAAACCTATTGAAAATGAGAGCTGTATAAATAGACATGACATTCATTAAATAAATTTAAACAGATAATCGAATGTCAATGTTAGTTATTTGATTGATTTCGCTGATATAGATTTCTGTGTAACAAACATCCAATCAACAAATATTGTAGAATTGTGTGTGCAATTCTAGAATCTTTCATCGTTACGGTCACCAAGTACTAGGATGCTATAAAATATTGAGTTAAATGATTGATTTAATAACGGGCATATAGTAAGTACATCATTTTCTCTCAAGTAAATGTTTGTAATAGGTACAGTTATGAATTGAAACTATTAAGAGGATCTCTTTCTAAAAAATACTTACGGGAATTATTTACATTCATTTTAAGCATTTTTATAGAAGGTTTTTTTTATATTTTTAAATCTTGTGATATAACTTATCTAACAATAATTTTTATATTAATTATCTTATTCATTAACATTTTAGGAATATATATTTTAACAAAAATTATTTAATTCTCATATTTTATTACATTTCAGTAATATACTTAATTTTCAAGTTTCTGTAAAAGGTTTTATGATATAACAAAGCATCGCAAACTGCATTTAATTTTTTCTTTGTCTAGCAACAAAATAAATATAAAGATATGGAATAACTATGATTCAGAAGATTTAATCAAAGCACTTCGAATTAAAAATAATTAATCTCAATTGTTGCAAGCTTGAAGATGTTAGGATATTCAAAGAACGAAAATAACTTTAATGAACACATTCAAAAATCACATTTTTATGGGACTTTAAGTTATTTCACATAAACTTAACTATTAGATTTAATAGTTTGTATAAAATTTTTGTAAGTCATTTTGCAAATCTAGAGTGTAACAAGCTTTTATTTCATTCTATGCTTAAAATTCACATGATTTTAAGATATCTCAACAACGGAAATTTTAAATTAACATATTCTAATAGCTTATCACCAATACAAGACAAATCATTAAAATTCCTAAATAGATGCAAACATAAATTTGTCAGTATTAAGCTCATCTATCCTTATACTGAATTCCTGGTGACGCTAATAGACGCATTTTTGTAATCAAGCATTAAAAAATAGATATGTGTAGTTTCACGTTTATCGAGTGACTACAAATTGGTCAAATCGCTCGTAAAGAAAATCGAGTTTGAATAATCGTGACAGGCATTAGGAATGTAAATTTATAAAAACAAAAATTTAAAGAAACCTCAACCCACCTTATAATATTAACTAAAGCTATTCTGCTCATTTGTAGAGGTCGCGGTGGAATACCTCTCAAAATAAGCATAACAATGATTCTGACTTTAAAAAAGAATTTGAATTGAATAAAAGGACTACGATAAAACACTCAAAAATTCAATTATCTGCAAAGCTATTAACAAATTTAAATAATTAAACGATGTAAAATTATCTGAAAAGAGTTAGATTATCATTATTAATTTAAAAATCGTTTAAACAAAAAATATTTTTCTTTTAAGCTTTTAATTTTTATATTTTAAGATTCAAGAAAAGAAGACTTAATAAATTCAGTTCATAGAATCTTGATCGATACAAAGATATAAACTTGTATAATAGATAATAGGAAATTTGAATTATTTATGCATAATATATATATAATTAAAAAATTTTTAAAAATAAAATAAAAAATATCATAATATACAAAAATAAAAAGAAATTGATGGATTTCAATACTAGAATAACAAGAAAAATACACTAATGTCTATCGCAACAAGAAATCTATTTTAAAGTGTAAAAGCATATGCTGGAATAGTAAAATAAAATAAAAAAAATAAAATATTATTATAATTTATTTATTTTTCCAATTC